>JARWKJ010000004.1:56151679-56209179 GCA_029959095.1 Rhinichthys osculus | reverse complement strand
CACGCATGCTTTCAGGAATTATAATGATCAAGCAATTTTGTGACGTTCATGCAGATTACTAATTATAGTTTTCTTTTGTGGTCTCATCAATTCTGTATTGAACATGATTAACCGATGTACCCGCTTCACCTGATGATCCGTTCCTGGTTTATTCTCTATTCTGGATGTAGGCAAGCATTTGGGAGTTATTTTTATCCATTCAGCATCTCCCACATGTGTGTTTTAGCAAGGCGGTCTGTGTTGCAAGTTGGTGAATGAAGATACTTTTCAGGTTAGGTGTCACTGCTTTATTCATTTAACCAGTGTAAAACCCGGACACCGCCACACAAATGTGTCTTTTTGTTAATGACTGTCCTACTACAGGATTTAACACTGAGTAACAGCTCACTTCCAGTTACAAAAGACACTGTAACAGTCTGTCACATGCAATTCTAGTTGCATTTTTCATCAATTAAAGGATTAGTTCACTTTTAAAAAAACTTTTGCTGATAATTTACTCACCCCCATGTCATCCAAGATGTCCATGTCTTTCTTTCTTCAGTCGAAAAGAAATTAAGGTTTTTGATGAAAACATTCCAGGATTTTTCTCCATATAATGCACTTTGCTGGGCACCAAACGGTTCAAGGTCCAAAAGACAGTTTCAGTGCAAACTGTTCAAAGGGCTTTAAACGACACCAGACGATGAATAAGGGTCTTATCAAGCGAAACGATCGCTCATTTAAAAAAGAAATAACAAAGTTTAAGTTTTATAAGCTCAAATGCTCGCCTTGCTCTGTTCTGTGTGACTCTTCTGTTCGAACTCGTTCATCAAAATGAACGAATCTTTTTCCGAGTCAATTGGTTCATTTCGTTCGTTAAATGAACCAAATGACTCGAAAAAAGATTTGTTTTTTGACTCGATGACTCGAAAAAAGACACGGTTTTCGGTTCGGTTCGGTTCGGATGGCTTGACACATAAGAGTGTTTTTTGATATTCTATGATTAGGCAATAGGAACAGTAAGAGGTTAAGGAGAAAAAAAAAAAAACGATTTATTACAATACTCCTTTATTTTACTTAAAGGTGCTCTATGTAACTTTTCTACTAAAATGAATCCTTTTTTTATTGCCTGTGTGTGAAGGGGTTGTAATCACACATTAAAATGATCCACTTGTCGAGTTTTGCTATTACCTCTGAAGGCCAGTATTCCTATTTCTATGTGAAGTCTCCGGGTCGGATTTACCGCGAAATCCAACGGATGTGACGTGCACGCGCGCTCCCGAGCCTCTCTCCTTATATACAGTCTATTGTAGACGGTCAGGGAGTTACGTCCGGTTAAAGGCGCACGTTTTTCGGCTTATATCGCAGTCAATCTTTGATCAATTTTCCCAAGACTCTAATCGTTCGTAGTGCTGGACGGGGCCTTTCGAACGAGCCCACCCCCGAGGTCCAACTCGCCCGGCTCCCCGAGTTATAGCCGTTCGAAATCGGGGGTCCCAGCGAACGGCGATCCGGTAGGGGGCATCCCCGAGGCCCGCCACTCTAGCGTTCGGGCAAGGGTTTCCCTGGGACCTCCTCCCCCGAATTTGAGCTCTCTGGGTCTTTGCGTTCCAGAGATACGAGCGATTTTCTTCTGAGATCGTGACGTCACCGGCGTCCGCAATTTTGCAGCGCGCCCGATGGTTTTCTGCTAATATCTCTGCGAAAACACCACCAAAAACTATGGAACTTATATGGTTCTTTTCAGCTCGACTAGTTGGTCCCAACGAGCTCGGTGCTCGCCGAATCCGTCTAGTATTCGCCGATATATTTGCGTAATAGACGGTATTGTCTATGAGTTCGAGCACGAGCGCTCTTGTAAAATTTGGTTGCAATCTGAAACATCACCACTAGAGGCCGCTAAAAGTTACGTAGAGCACCTTTAAAAGCTAAGAAAAGTCCACTAGTTCCTAGTCTATTGTATAATATAAAATTAATACTGACATTTCACAGCTGCTGGTAGCCCATGTACAAACTGGGGAACACATAGGCTACATTTTGAAAATACTGTAAACATACATGTGAAGTTGGTAAACATAGAAGTGTTCAGTGAAGTGTTTCCGTTTGAGTAGGGTACACGTGTAAAACAATGCTTGCACACAGTCATTTTCTGTTTACCGTTTTTTCTTCCTCGGCATTATACTCAACGGCAAAACTGAAACCACCACGGGTTTGAAAGACGCGGGCGCTTCCTCAGCCTGACTTCACCGCCGCTCGTCATGTTAAAGGAGTAGTATGAAGCTGCAGACTCGGAGACCTGCATCTACAGTCCCCCTGCACCCAGAGTCCCGCATTCTCAGACCCCTCGTTTTTCGAGACAGCGCCTCCTATCAAATTGTATAGGATAAACATGTGAAGAACATGTGAAGAACTTAAGCCAAAACGTGAGTAGGCTATCTTCAATTTTATTTAGCGAATCGTAGTAGCCTACTCGTTTGATTTATCTTTTAATAAAACTAATTTAGCTCATCGATACAACATATGAATAATCCATTTAATATTTGTAAAGAAAGTTTGTAACAAGATTTGAGCCGTTAATGTATGTTTTTTCGCCCTCTTCCCCCCGAAAATATTTTGATAGCTAACGTTAGCCTTTAACCTTGGACTTTTTGTAGATATGTCATAAATCCTGCAGTGATTTTCACTGCCCATTTTGTGCCCCCTCATATTTCAAACCCACAGAGTTGTCCAAAGTTCAAAAACATCTCAAGGGACACTTCAACAGGGCAGTGCAACATGAAGGTAACATTTGCAAACATCTTTTTTCTTTTTTTTTCTTTCTTTTTGAAACATCCTAAGACATGTGCTATCGGGCCTATACTGTTGGAGGCTATTCCAGGGTACACCATACATCGATGGAGTTGCCCCTGCCGAACCCAGCAACATATCATTTTATGATTATGCAAAGCGACTCATAAATTCGTTTTTTTAATGCAATTGAAGACGAAAAGTAAAGTCACGGACACAGTTTTTTCTTCCTTTTTTCTTTACAGCAAGATGATGTTTAGGTGATCATTAAATAAAGTACAGAATTGTTTATTACTGGTGTTTTGTCTATTCTGATTTGTTTTGGTTCGCATTCAAAATATCAAAAAACAGATTTTGTAATGTTAGCATGGTATTGTTAATTAGACCATTATAGCTTGAACTGAAAGAAAAATTGGAATTTGAATAAAAAAAATATAAAAAAAAACATTGTAGCAATATAATATCACATACTATTTTTCAGAAGATAGTTCAATCTGTACTTGTATCCCTTCCATCGCAATGAGTTTTTTTTGGCACATGCATTAAGCAGGGAACGCAAATATTTATTGGATCATTTATTTGGAGACCGTAATATTTATCCTATTGTTTTTGATTACATTTGGATAAGCGTGCGCTGTACTCTGTGTGCGGGTGTTATGCGATCTTTCGAACACTCGGAGGCGCTGTGTTCGAAAAACGAGGGGTCTGAGAATGCGGGACTCTCGGTGGGGGACTGTAGATGCAGGTCTCCGAGTCTGGAGCTTCATAATATTATGTTAAAGTGTGGAATGATGGTTAAGCCGCGCGCTCGCCCCCTAACTTTAGAGCATAGTGATTGAATATTTACTCGCGGGGAGGAGTTTCCTCATCTCATCTCGTAGACTTACAGGCACACAAACAGTCAATTCGGAGAGAAATAAAATGCACATAAATTATTTAAACGTAAACCTGGAAAAAACCCGCACTTCACAAGCGCGTATTGAACTGTGGATGTCGTACCGAACGGTTCAATATTATATGAAAAAAAAAAGTTCAACTTTGGATAAAACGCAGCACTCATTACTGTCACTCTTTACCCAGCCGTCCAATCACAGTGGAGGAGGGGCGGGGCTAATACCACACCGACCAACTGTCACAACATTCTTTCTGTACAACGACATCAACCAGCAGAGCTAACCGAACAAAATGGATGAAAAATACATTTTTAGTATGAAACAAATTATCTGCAAAATCAGTTATAAGTAAACTGTGCTGCGGATATTCTGTATCATAGCAACGAAACGTCTCAACGGAAAAAACTGCCAGAACGCTCCCACAGCTAGGCGTTTTCAGCAGAGCATCTAGCGTTTTCAGGTGGCTAAAAACGCTTTGGTGGACACACAGCCTAAATGTTTCCAATAAAAGTTGCGCTCATCCTCAAATGTGTATCACTGGATCATTATGGATCATCGCGAACTTGTTGTGTTTGGTGTTGCTGTATTGTATTTGCGGAGAAGACTAATGTTCTCGGAACTAATGTTTTGGTAGGAACGAAAGTTTACATCGTATGTTTCTCCGGAATCAGCCAGCGCGAGGGACGTCTATATTCTGATTGGTTGCTGGCGTTTGCCGCTGCTTGCCGCTGAACCGCGTCATAGCTCATTACCATAAAGTTGAGCTACTTTCAACTTTCTGATTGACGCTCAAAACGCGACGCCGATGGATTTGACGCTCCTTCTTTCCATAGCTTCCATTGAAAATGAATGACTTCTGGTAACTTTGGAAACTCAAGTCGGCGGCAGTGTGTACATACAGTAATACTGGGTTTATGTCGGTCTATGTATGGAGCATCAGCATATCTTACATGCTCACAGCAGCAGTAATAAACAGCGTAGCAGATCTAGTCCGCCAATACCAAATACATTGACATTGACATATTCATTATCATGCTAAAACTATTTATAGAGTTGCCATGATTAAAATAAATAACTTCTAAAATAAATGACTTCAATGTAATTATTTAAGTTACATTTATTTTTAGTGTAGTGAGAATGAAATTGCTTTCCACAGAACAAAGGTATTTTAGTCCCATCAGAAGCCGTAATAACCTCCTGAGAGCTCAGCATGACTTCACTTGCAAATCAAATGTTTTTCTGAACAGACTGATCTCATGAAATGGCGTATGTATGACACGCCAATTCGTATTTCCATTTTTGGCGTGCTATCAACACGCATACCGTAAAACTTCAAATAGTAGCCCGGGCTTTTATTTTCCCAAATCGTCGAACTGCACCGGCTTGTATTTGAGACAGGCGTCTATATGAGACAGGCCTTTATAATTTAGTGTTGAGATGTTGTTCATTGAGTGTATAGGCCTGTCTCTAATCTCTAAAAATCCCCAAATGCTCCACGTCTTCCGACCTTTTACTATCGTGTCAATTGATTTTGATTAATATGCGCGAGGGAGAGATAGCAAGACAGCGCTCGTGTTGTCTCTCTCTCTCTCTCTCTCTCTCTCTCTCTCTCTCTCTCTCTGCTCGTACGCGCCCCAGCGCAATCATTCTATTCTACATCACTCATTGATCAAAAAAGGCTTAGTTTGGAGGGACAAGAATTTGCTTTGGCGGCCGCCAAAAAGCGGACGATCTGACGGTTTTAGAGGATTAAATAGAACCCGAAACTAAAAAACAGACCCGGGGCCTATACCATGAAGCCGGTTTAGGTGGCTAGCCAGCTATGTTTCAGCTTAGTTTCCGCCAACCCTGGGTTTTAGGTACTATGAAAGTAGCTCGGCTTTAATCGGTGTTCGTTGCCATGGTATCTTACGCTGCACGGCTAACCTGCTCCAGGGCAGGTTAAGTTCTGGATTCGAGATCTCAGACTGAAGTTTGACCAATCAGCTGTGAGCAAAGAAACATATAGGTGACGTAACTAATTCCCAGTTTTTGTTGCAATGGCTTTACATTTTCTTTCAAATCCTGTGGACATCTCAGCGCAAATTGTTAGACGAGCACATCGTAGAGAATGAGTTTTTAGCCGGACAAAATCCCCTTGCCTTTCCTGATAGTTACTTGTATGAAAGATACAGATTTTCGCGGAAGGAATATCTTATCTTTGCGAACTTCTTGAGCCGCACATAAATAATTTAACACGTCGAATTCATGTACTTACTGTACCATAAATGGTATTGCGTTGCGTTTTTTTTTTTTTTTGCAAGTGGTAGCCTACATACTTGCACGATCGGTGATGAACAGAATCTAGGGGAAAACACGGTTTGTCGAACCATTCGCAAGGTGGTCCTCGCTCTGCAGGAGTACATTAATAGTTTAATAGTGTTCCCCAGACATTTATTGACCATGTCCATAAGAGAGGGTTTTTATAAAATTGACGGTAATATATATTGATAGGGTGACATCACGTTTTTTTTTCTTTCAAAAAGCAAATTTCACAAATGTACTATACAATACAGTAAATGTTAAGCATTATTTTAAATCTTTATTTTATTTTATTCGGTTAATCTTATGATAGGATTCCCTATAGAGTCATTGGAGTAATAGCCTGCACAAATGTTGCAATCTCCACTTCTCTAGGAGAACATGAGGCAGATTATGTTAATAGAAAGTCCTTTCACAGCCTTAATGTTCAGGTAGAGATTATGTGAACATGTGAAATTATTATTTTCTGTGAGATGAATCTTTAAATTAATAGTAAAATTAACAGATAACAATCTACTTTCCGTGAGTATGTTGTGTCAGCGCTTTGAGGAAAGCTAGTTAAATGTGGTACAGTACAAAACACTGTTAATTTGAATTGGGACAGCAAAACCTACACAATAATCCCCTATCATGACCCTCATGTGTCAGTAAAACCATAGTAAAAGTTAGAGATGATCTTTGGCATCCTAAAGGCACGTTTCAACTGTCTTCGGCGCTTAAGAGTCACCAGAGTGGGCATCACAGATAGTGTCTGCATGTGCCATTCTGCACAATATAGCAACCATAGAAAGGAGCCAGAACACCACAGAAAGCTTCTCCCCGATGAAACTGACCCGAACACACTTGACCACCCAGCTGGTGCAAATGTAGTTGCAATCACCATACAATATTACACTTAATAAAAGCACATTGAAACTGCAGACAGGTCTCAAACTGTTTTATTGGTTTTGTGGGATGGGGGGGAAGAGAGCAATAGAAAGTTGCATTAATAAATATTCATGCTAAAGTGTTACTTGGTTAAATAAGTTCACATACTGAGATCAGTTTAATCCAGCTGTTGCATTTATTTTTTAAATGTGGAGCCTCCTCAGCTCACAGTCAGGCTCCTTTAGTGTGCAGTCTAGCTCCATAGGCTCCTTTAGTGTGCAGTCTAGCTCCATAGGCTCCTTTAGTGTGCAGTCTAGCTCCATAGGCTCGTTTAGTGTGCAGTCTAGCTCCATAGGCTCCTTTAGTGTGCAGTCTAGCTCCATAGGCTCGTTTAGTGTGCAGTCTAGCTCCATAGGCTCGTTTAGTGTGCAGTCTAGCTCCATAGGCTCCTTTAGTGTGCAGTCTAGCTCCATAGGCTCCTTTAGTGTGCAGTCTAGCTCTATAGGCTCCTTTAGTGTGCAGTCTAGCTCTATAGGCTCCTTTAGTGTGCAGTCTAGCTCCATAGGCTCCTTTAGTGTGCAGTCTAGCTCTATAGGCTCCTTTAGTGTGCAGTCTAGCTCTATAGGCTCCTTTAGTGTGCAGTCTAGCTCTATAGGCTCCTTTAGTGTGCAGTCTAGCTCTATAGGCTCCTTTAGTGTGCAGTCTAGCTCCATAGGCTCCTTTAGTGTGCAGTCTAGCTCCATAGGCTCCTTTAGTGTGCAGTCTAGCTCCATAGGCTCCTTTAGTGTGCAGTCTAGCTCCATAGGCTCCTTTAGTGTGCAGTCTAGCTCCATAGGCTCCTTTAGTGTGCAGTCTAACTCCATAGGCTCCTTTAGTGTGCAGTCTAGCTCCATAGGCTCCTTTAGTGTGCAGTCTAGCTCCATAGGCTCCTTTAGTGTGCAATCTAGCTCCATAGGCTCCTTTTGTAAAGGGCCCTGACTGAGTCTGGTTCCATCTGAAAAATAATTCCACCACAAACATGATCATTACAAGTTTTCTGGAGGTTGATCAAATCACAAAAAGTGGCATGACTATCTACAAACATATGACTGACTGTAATTTATGTCAAGGGTTTAAAGCATTACCTTGTTCACATTCCTTCTGTAGCCCATTGAGGTAGAGGCTTCAGTTTCTGGGGCAGGTTGTGAAAAATCCTACAATAAAAGAGATGTGTAAGGGCCAGTCACTTAATTATGACATTCAAATGTGTGCCGTAATAAAAAGCCCAGTGCATTCACCTCAGCAACTGTCTCAGAACACACAGACAGAGTGTCTTCATCATTTGGTTCACCCTAATAAATAAAAGGCAAATATAAAGCATAACTGTTATAAAGCAGGCTATGTTCATGGTGTTCTGTCTGCTGCATATACTGACCTCTGTGTGGGAGACTGTGTGCATGTGTGCTGGCTTCAACAGGGACACTGTATTTCCCTCTACTGCAGAACAGAGTCAGCCAAATTTAACCCTTTTTAAAACATTAGTAATGCATTGCACACACATACCCAGTGTCACTTGCTTCGAGGAGCCAGCACCAGGGTCAGACTGTACAGCACTTGCAATGCCATCCATAATCGGCCGTCCCTTATTATTACTCAGCGCCAACTCCTCGGCCACAGTGTAATTTTGAGGAGGTGGCCCTCCCCCAGTTTTCCTGATTTCACATTTTTTTCTGTTTGTTGCAAACAAGTTTTTATGAATAAATGTTCACAAAAATAATAAAAGGTTGTGGTAAATACTCACCACTTTGAATTATATTTTTATATTTTGTCTTGATCTGCTGCCAAGAACGTTTGGAGTTGGGGTTGCATCTAAAAATATATGAATATCAATCTTTCTTAGGAATAGCCTATACATTCACATTTTACATACATCTACACACACGTATGTACAGTATGCATGCATGCATGTATATCAACACGAATACACACATGTTTATTTTAGCATTTAATACATTTTTAATATGATTACATCATTTTACATTAATTGTTTAACTTACGCATTAACGCAATCAGCAATCTTCCTCCAAGAATCTTCTCTTGCTTTGGCAGCAGATACAGTGTTACTGCGTGCTTGAAAAACACTTTTATATTCTTCATATTTTTGAATAATTATCTCTTGCTCCTGCGCGGAAAAATATATTGCTCTCGCTCTATCCATTTCGAACGCGATTGGTTGTTCAGTGCCGACGTCACTCTTTTATGTGCACGCGCTCGTGGATTAATCATAAGTTAAGATCAAAGCCTGAGTTGACAGAGAAAGTTGATGAGCTGCGTCATGGTACCAATAAAGCCTGATTGCATCGGTTCGGTTTTGTCAACTCAAAACTAATCCTGTAACCCCGAGTTTGTTCAGCTACCTTCATGGTACAGGCCCCCGGCCTCTATTTGAGACCGGCCTTTATTTACCCAAACCTGCAGCCGCACCAGGCGTGTAAAAGAGACAGGCGTCTATTTGGGACTCGGGTATTATTATTGAAGTTTTACGGTAATCGCTTTTCAGCGTGTTTATCAACGCCGTTGACTTAAGGTTATATTACTGTATAAATATATGACCTACCCCAACCCCGTCCCTAAACCTATACTGGGGTTAATACCATTTATGAGTCTTCCCCTACCATCCTAGGAAAAAAAAATATTGCTCCACAGATGTAGATATGAATTTTGCTTCGTTTCGCTCGGACAATTAACGGCGTACACATACACGCGGAATCACTCGGACGTTTAATGGCGTAGACATACACGCAAAAGATAGAATAGAATAGAATAGAATAGAATAGAATAGAATAGAATAGAATAGAATAGAATAGAATAGAATAGAATAGAATAGAATAAATCTTTATTGTCCACCGGGGTGGAAATTTTTCTTTGGCTCACCGCAACATACAATACAAAAACAGTTAAAACATACAAATGTCTCAGACATAATGAAGAAACATTTCTAGATTAATAAAATAAAATAAAAAAACATCTTATTAAGAATAAATACTTATACATTAAAATAGCAGCTCATTTGTTATTGTTACTTTGTTTGGTTAAGGATACTAATGGCATTTGGAATGAAAGATTTTCTAAAAGAACTTTTAGCCAGAGGCACTCTGAAGCGCCTCCCAGACTTCATTAGTTCAAACTCGCTAGAAAGGGGGTGAGTACTATCTGCAGTGATTTTCCTAGCCTTATTCCTCGTTCTGTCAATGTATATTTGGGACAGTGGTTTTTGTGGTTTTCCTACAATTTTACTAGCCATTGACACTATCCTGTTGAGCTTTTTCTTTAGCTTGCAGTTTAAATGGTCAAACCAAGCAGAGAGGTGAAAAGTTAAAACACTTTCAATATGTGTAATATACACTAGCTCAGTAATCTGAGCACTGACACCCAGGCAGTTCAGTCTCCTAAGAAGACTGAGTCGTTGTGAGCATTTCTTAAAGATAAATTCTGTATTATCGGTAAAACTCAGGTGGTTATCAAGAACCGTAGATATTTAAAAGTTTCCACAATTTCAACTACTTTTAGTAAAATTGAAAAAAAAGATGACGGTTCGTTTCGGCGTGGACATACACGCGGATAGCTCAAAATGCGTATAGATAACACGCCACTTGACTTGAATGTCATGTTGTTCTGAAAGTATACAGCAAAGAACATCCGCATAAACTACACCTCTTCCTCAACCGTTACACCTCCGCATCTCTCCAGGTGGTGTGACTCTTCTTATGTGTGTCGGTGTTGCTGTGATACCGCAGGTCTTACTCATCTAATCATTATCTTTGCGTTCATGAGTTCATGATGGAGTGATGCACACATGCAATATGAAGTGCTTTCACACTGACTATGGAAAGCCCTTTTAAAACAGTCCAACTAGCAGCACTACTGGACATTTTGGCTTTCACTAGTTAACTAGTAAGGCAAAAATTGTCAGACTAGTTAACTAGTAAGGTTTAAAATGTTTTTACTAGTGCTACTAGTGGACATTTTAGCTTGTACTAGTTAACTAGTGGAAAATTTTCGGCCTTACTAGTTGACTAGTAAGATCCAAAATGCATTCACTAGTGCTACTAGTGGACATTTGGGGCGTTACTAGTTCACTAGTGAGCATTTTGGCTCTCACTAGTGAACTAGTGCATGAAATTGGCGTCCACTAGTTCACTAGTAAGCCGAATTTCTGTTTGACTAGTTAACATGTTAAAGGTTTTGCTGCTCACTAGTTAACTAGTGCGCCTTTCTACCTTACTAGTTCGGTCCAGTAGGTCTACTAGTCCGCCATTTTGTCGAACTAGTAAGGTAGCAAGGCACACTAGTAAGATGAAATAAATGCATACAAGTATGATATTGAATAAATGCTCAAAGGGCTTTCCATAAGTTTTGGATCTAAGGCTCTACTTATAAATGCGGCATAAAGATAGTCAGCAGAGGACAGTGTTACAATATGCATGTAAAAATGATTTAGAAAAAAAATACACCAAAATACAACACATAACTATTACTATACACAAGCACACTTTAAAAAAAACAAAAACAAATCAGAGTATAAAATGTCCCTTATGAAATGTTAAATGCAATTTTAAAAAAAATTGTGCTAATTTAAGTACGATTTAAGTAATTTTATAATTAATTCTATTGTCTTTGGAGTATGCTTAAAGTGTGATGAATGTACTGACATGGCAAACTAATATATAGCCTACTTTAATGTAATTTCTATTGGAACTTGTATGGTATGTATTCATTTAGATTTCAATTTAGCACATTTAAACTATACTAACTTTAAATTTAATATTGAGTAACACACTTTTAAAATTATAACCAAGTACTTTACATGTGCTTTAGTATGAAAATAAATGCACTTCTTTAAAGCACAACAAAAGACTATTAAAACAATGATTTATAATGTATTTTAAAGTAAAACATTAAATTTGGCATATGTAAAGTATTATAATTTTACCTGAAATGTGTTATTCTGTATTACATTTAAATTTAAGATATTTTAAATGTACAAAACTGTAACTTCATCATTACAAATGTGTAATTGAATATATATTTAAATACATGATCAATAGAAATAACATTGAAGTATATTTTAGTTTACCATAAATGCTTGTCAGTAAATTCTGAAGTACATTTTGCCAAAGATCAATAAATAATAACCAATAAATATTATTTTAGGCATCTTCAGTTTGTGAATCAGTTTGTCTGCTAATGGACGGCATCAGTGTCCAACCCACAAAAGTTGGAAAGCAACATGGTATTTCATAAGCTTCATTTCTTAATGATTCGCTGAACTGACAGGAGGAGCAGAGAGAATATGACCTTGTGTTACATTTCAGAGCCAAGGAATTTCAAAGCTTGAAATCTGATTTCCTCATAAAGACACGTAATGGGTGATATAAGCACATTCCCTCAGGATCACTATTCCTCTCACCGCATCTCTGCATCATTTCCCAGGAAAGAGTCGCACACATCAGATTGGTGTTAACTGGCATCGCTCTTGTGGAAAAGTAGTGCACTTTACTGTAATTGAATAAATTACAAGTATATAAAATATATAAACTTTACCTGTACACTGTAAAAAAAAAAATTTGTAGGGTTTAACTTAAAAAATTAAGTAACTTGGTTGCCTTAAAATTTTAAGTTCTTTGAAATTTAAAAATGTAGTTCATACAATGAAGGGGATTAATTTGATATTCACAAACTCAAAATATGATGTTTCTTTCCTTTTCATTTTAATAATTGTTTTAAAATGAATGCCGTGCTTTAAAGAAGCACACTTATTTAGGTGTGTCGACAAAGCCCATGTAAAGTACTTGATTATATTTTTAACTGTAGTGTGTCATTTAATATTACGTTTAAAGCGTATACTTTTTAAATGTACTTAATTGCAACTTCATCATTACAAATGTGTAATTACCAATATATGTAAATACATGACAGTTTCAATAGCAATGCCATCAAAGTATATTTTAGTTTACCATAAACGCTTGTCAAAAAATATTTTTCAAAGACAGAGAAGAAATTATGAAATTACATATACAAATGTACTTAAGTGAGTCAAAAAGCACTCTAAAGTTCAGCTAATTGCAATTAACATGCAATTAAGTATTTGAAAAGATTTTACATTCAGTTTGCACTTACACTGAAAAAAAATTCTAACCTCCCCAACTCCAAATTGTCTAATGATTGGTCACATCTAAACTTTTTAATTGGCCCAAGTGAAATTCTGCTAATTTAATCCAGTGCGAATAGGGCTTAAGCCGTTGCAGACCTCCTTCATTTTATTATTTTAACTTCTCATTGGATGCCATCCATCCTGAAAGATGCAGATAGCAGAAGATTGACGCACGAATGGTAGCTCAGGAAGGTCAAAATACATGAGGAGAAGCACATAATATAATATTAGCAATCATTGGCATTAGATTTCTCAAGAGGGCCATTAAGTCAGTAGAGCCTCTTAACAACAAAATTTGTTCTGGAGTAAGTAATTTCCTCTGATGCGAAACGCCATTAGTTATTGTGCATATTAATGGAGAATGAGATTTGAGAGCTGCAGTGGATGGGAAGAATTTTGTGTCTGTAACTTTAATATTTGCATGAATGTTACATCACTCTTCCCAAGCAAGGAAAGTCACTGAATGATTAACTTGTTTGCGGAACATCCAAAAAAAAATGTATTTCAAAAGATCATTATGGGATGATGGATCTCCCAGCCCAGAGAAACTGAATGCTTTAGGGTATCGGTTCACGACTCCCAGAGATCAAATGTTCTGTCCTTATTCAGCCTGCAAGTGACGCAAGTGATTTGTGCAACACAGGCAGTGCCGCTGCTAGCCATTTCGGTGCCCTAAGCATAATTCCTTTATGATGCCCCCCCGCCTCCCCTAAAAAAAACATTTTCATTTAGTATTTTCATTTAGGGGGGCTAAGCCCCCAATGAGGGTATGATTTATAAAAAAATTAAAAAGCTAAAAAGTAACACTTAGATTAGGGTCTAATGCTTACTATTAACTAGTTTCATTACCATGCAATGGCATGATTTTATAATCACTGGGATCCCGAATTTGAGGCAGGTTAGTTAGGGGTGTTCGGGGGAAATTTTGGATTTTTCTGAACTACAGATGTGCATTTTAAGATGTTGTGAAGGCGAAAAAAAAAAAAAAATTCGATAACAACAGCTTTAAAACCATGTCAGTGGGCAGCTGATTATTTTTCTCTCCTCATCAGCATCACACTCTTTTTCTCTTTGTTTTTATCTTGCCCTGTCTCTTCCCCTCCTAAAGTTGGCTTTTTTAATTTACTAAAGGTTACAATTTGTATTTTATTCTCAATATGTACACATTCATTATAAATCCTGTGCCTAACATGATGAAAACGGCTTTGTTCATGTTTCTTGTCCCCTCACAATGACAGTAGCCTAAACTATTACACTAGGCTACATGTTACATAGGCCTATTTTCAGTTAAAAATGGCGAAATTAGACAAAACTATATTAGTTTGCCTAATTATTTTTTGTCATTCGTTTAACATTTATGACCTAAAAAAAACTGTCAAATAAAGTTGTTTAGCTACTTACATCTTATCTCGCACTTGCCCGTACACTGAAGCGTCGAGTTGCACTGTTAAAATTCGCGCTCAGCGTCTGTGAACATAAAGCCCGCCTACTTTGATTTGATTGGTCATCTCAAATATTCTGACATTGACGAGCAGTGACAGACCAATGAGGCTCAGAAGAACACACACGAACACACACACACCCTGTCCTGTGTTTCTGACGTGCTCTCTGTCTCTGCTCGGCGCCGCTGCGGAATGAAGAGGAAGAACGCGCTGAATCTGATTATAACAAAAAGTTTGATGATTGGTTTTTCATTAGGCTATTTTTGGTGCCCCCTCAGCACTTGGTGCCCTACGCACAGCGCGTGATGCGCGTGGTGGGAGCGGCGGCGCTGAACACAGGCATGTCTATCGATTAAAAGACAACCCCTGAAACTCGCAGAGAGGAAGAGGGGTGAACAGCTGCATGATATTTATTTCTACCCAAATCCCATGTTGAGCATTTTGGGCCATTTTTTGGGGGTTATTTTTTCAGTGTTTAGGTAGTTTTTGTGTTACCCAGATCCTGGGTCAGACTCAGAGGTGTAAAGTCCAGGTTCAGAAAGTAACAGTCGTCCTCAGTTACCCAGATCCTGGGTCAGACGTAACAACCCAGTGTTTGGGTAGTTTTTGTGTTATCCAAATCCTGGGTCAGACTTAACAACCCAGTGTTTGGGTAGTTTTTGTGTTACCCAGATCCTGGGTCAGACTTAACAACCCAGTGTTTGGGTAGTTTTTGTGTTATCCAGATCCTGGGTCAGACGTAACAACCCAGTGTTTGGGTAGTTTTTGTTTTACCCAGATCCTGAGTCAGACGTAACAACCCAATGTTTGGGTAGTTTTTGTGTTACCCAGATCCTGGGTCAGACTTAACAACCCAGTGTTTGGGTAGTTTTTGTGTTATCCAGATCCTGGGCCAGACGTAACAACCCAGTGTTTGGGTAGTTTTTGTTTTACCCAGATCCTGGGTCAGACTTAACAACCCAGTGTTTGGGTAGTTTTTGTGTTATCCAGATCCTGGGTCAGACTTAACAACCCAGTTTTGGGTAGTTTTTGTGTTACCCAGATCCTGGGCCAGACGTAACAACCCAATGTTTGGGTAGTTTTTTGTGTTACCCAGATCCTGGGTCAGACGTAACAACCCAGTGTTTGGGTAGTTTTTGTTTTACCCAGATTCTGAGTCAGACGTAACAACCCAATGTTTGGGTAGTTTTTGTGTTACCCAGATCCTGGGCCAGACGTAACAACCCAGTGTTTGGGTAGTTTTTGTTTTACCCAGATCCTGAGTCAGACGTAACAACCCAGTGTTTGGGTAGTTTTTGTTTTACCCAAAACCTGGGCCAGACGTAACAACCCAGTGTTTGGGTAGTTTTTGTGTTACCCAGATCCTGGGTCAGACGCAACAACCCAGTGTTTGGGTAGTTTTTGTGTTACCCAGATCCTGGGTCAGACGTAACAACCCAGTGTTTGGGTAGTTTTTGTGTTACCCAGATCCTGGGTCAGACGCAACAACCCAGTGTTTGGGTAGTTTTTGTGTTACCCAGATCCTGGGCCAGACGTAATAACCCAGTGTTTGGGTAGTTTTTGTGTTACCCAGATCCTGGGTCAGACTTAACAACCCAGTGTTTGGGTAGTTTTTGTGTTACCCAGATCCTGGGTCAGACGCAACAACCCAGTGTTTGGGTAGTTTTTGTGTTACCCAGATCCTGGGCCAGACGTAATAACCCAGTGTTTGGGTAGTTTTTGTGTTACCCAGATACTGGGTCAGACGTAAAAACCCAGGGGTTGAGTTATTTTTCTCTGGCTTTTTGCGACCTCTTCAGGAGAGAGCAGTGCAGCTCCGTCAAATTTGTGCATGTTTCCGGTATAATACAGGTTTGTGTACATTTTATTTTATCTATAAATTATTTAGTTAGTAAATAAATTAGTTATTGTGCTGTATATTATTTAATTTTATGCAAAGCAACATAGGGACGAGATGTGAGACACCTAAACGAGTGTCGCATCGTTTTTTTCGTGTGATGGAAACGCCTGATGCCTTGTATAAAATGTTTGATGATTTTATTCAAAAAGACACAGAATATAAATACTTAGGATGTTAAAATATGTTCTCAGAGCTGTTCACTGTTTGTTTATGGACAGGTTATGGAGTCAGTCAAAGTATATTTCGTCTACGAGTGAAACGGCATTACGGTGGAAACGGGACAACAGAGACTGGTCCAGTACAGTTGAATTACTTCTAAATGTTTCAATTTTACTTTAAACGAGCTTAAATGTATAGGCAATATGTATAAATATGATTGAAAAGAATGTTTTATCATGCAAACCAGTGGTTGTGTGGAGTTTTTTTTTTTTTAAGTTTAGAGGATTTAAGTTATTCGTAAACATGAATTCATGTATGAAGTAAAAAAAAAACACAAACTAGTATTATACAACCCATTATGCTGGGTTAAAAAAACAACTCAATTTGCAGGGTTAAATGAACTCAACATGTGTTCCGTCCTATATTTACCCAGCCCTTGGGTTGAAAACAACCCACATTGGGTTGTTTTTAACCCAGTGTTTTTAGAGTGTAACAACAATTGTTTCCATAAAATCTTTTTTTTTTTTTTTATATTATATTAATTGTGGAAGAAACATCCTGATGGAAATGCACACACGTTCTTAAGCTTACTTAAGACTCACTTTGAGACAATAATCGCGGCGTGAGTCCATAACATCGTGCGCTGTGGAGAGGTCACAGAGAGATCTTTGGAAAATCGCCATCTCTCAATTGGATTTACAGAAAGGCATGAGCGGAGCTCAATTCTCCTGCGAATGTGCGTCATACCAGAGTCACGGTGAATTTATACCCAGACTTGCAGATAATTTAGGAATATGTTCTACTTTCACATAACGCTGAAACTAATTGTGCTCGTTCTTTTAGCCAGAGATGTTCAGAGATGCACAAATCTCTTCTGCGGAAAATGTCCTGTTTAAACTCCCTATTTGTATGCAAAAACATGACAAACAATTCACAAAAGAACAATAAAATACGTGTTTTGTCTTGTTTTAACTGAGAATATCATCGGGCGTAATGTTTGGAAGTGTTTTTGTAGCTACTACAATGCAACAGAGTAAACTTGAGCATTAGTTAATATAAATAAATACACAGTTCTGTTGCAGAGCCACTGACTGTCCAATGCTCTCAAGAGTAACACATTTCACAATAGATGTGGAAGCAGTGGATAGGCAACATTCTTCTTTACTTCATGCATTTATGGTGAAATTGTTTTTTTTTTGATGTTCATTAATCCGTAGCAGCCTTTGCTCGGTTTTCTAACAGAAGGAGCCCCAGCTTGCGCTCGAGAGAGAGCCATAAAGCGCACACATGCTATTTCAGCATTGCTCTGCATCTCAGAATTGTTAACTGGTGCATACAGAGACAGGAGATTTTCATGTCCGAGGCTATAAAAAAATCATACAGTCATAGATTGAAGTGGCTGAGTACTCACCGATAGTACCTGTTCTTGTATGATTTAGTACCTGAGGTTTGTACCACCGCTTTTTAGAGTCTGTAACTTCAATCTAAGGCAAGGGGTGATTCAGGACTTGTTAATAATAACAGTAATAATTCATTACATTGTTGAGTTACAGTAAGTGCTCGATGTGAGACTTTACACCGCCGGCTTATTTAACATTTGACTGTGATCATACTGAGTGTGTTTGTTTGACTAGTGCAACATTGCTTATACACTTTTTCAGCAAATATTTTTCCTGTAGGGATTTTCGAAAAGTCTTCATTAAAGAGTTTCAAGCTACGAACCAAACAAAGCAACGAGCTGAAACTAGTGATGGAGACGAGACCGCCCAGTGGCGTAACGAGCCAACACCGGGCCCTTATGCAGGATTATCAAGGCGGGCCCCCTACTACAACACGTGATGACGCAATGTCCACGAGTAGGCTTTTGCATGCAATACGCAAGGAACTGTTTACACCTGGCCACTTCATGCTTTTTCTGTGATCGTATAGCTATCCGATCGTGAAAAGACCAGGGCCCGTATTCCTAAAGAATCTAAGAATCCTTTTAGAAAACTCTTAATTTAGCTTAAAACCTTTTACGTAGGAGTCTTAGCTTAAGAGTGATTCGGGAACGATCTGAGAGAAACTCTGAGTAAGGAAAAGACAGGGGGGGGGGGGGGGGGGGGGGGGGGGGGTTTACCACCTGCTAAACAGCTGTCCCAAGTAGCCCAAACCAACATCTTTGATCACTCTGAAACCAGTATTACCGGTTTGAAGGAGGGCATAAACAGCTCAATGATTCAGCTGGTAGAACTACAAAAATTGTAATTTTAATAAACCAACAGCCAAGTAACACAATATAAAGACACATTTTTATTTAACATAGCCAAGGCCATTTCACATATTTATATCTGGCATTCTTTGAACTGAAAAAAAAATTGGCCTAAATTGATTTAAAATAACAGAGATTATATGTTTTCTGCTCTCAGTAGCACTGAGCCTTCAGCAGAGGAATGGGGACCGTCGACATCGCAGATGTAGGCCTACGACCCTCAGCCCGAAGCGCCTCATTCCCCTTCTGCTGCACCCGCAGCTGCTCCAACACCATCCCTAATAGAGAAAAAAGTGGAGATGGAGATGGATGTCCTAAAGCAGCAGAAAATAGTACTCCATCTACAGGAGGAGTACTACAAACTAAAAATTGAGCTACTCAAAAATAAAACGTATAACAAATAACATTTTTTGTGTCTTCATAATATCTTTCTAATGAAAATGTTGGCTAAGGTGCTGTTTATTCACGATTTTTATATTACATTCACTGTTACTTAAATGAAATGCAAATTAGTAAACTGCGCTCTGTAAGGATTCCCACTTTGGGACAGATCTCTCCCTTGTGGAGGGTATTCTTCGTCATCTTCATCAGCCCAGTTGTCCGTGGGAGGGTCTGCAATTTGTCTAGCTTTACAGATGTTATGAAGCACTGCACAGGCTGTTATCACTTTGCAGACCTTTCCTGGTGCCAGTCGCACCTCTCCATGTAAAATGTGAAAGCGCCTCTTTAGTTGACCAATACCCCGCTCAACTACGGCTCGTGTTTTCTTGTGAGCTCTGTGAGTTAATGAAAATGAACAGAATTCAGTTGATATTTTCAAAATATAATGGTAGGTTATTTATGGGAAGTAGTGTAGCCAACAAATACTAAGCTACTGCAACACATTTGTTGTTGTTTAAATTTGAAGTCCACGCACATTAATTGTATGTTGTCACTGTTACCTGTTGTAATATAGCTGTGACCCCTGCTCAGGACGGAGGTAAGGTGTGAGGAGCCATGGTTTACAAGGATAACCACTGTCCCCCAACAAGTGGCAATTTGCTGGAATATGACGTCCTTCAAACAGATGTCTCAGGCCACTCTCCGCCAGTATCCTGGCATCATGTGTTGCGCCGGGCCATTTTGCAACAATGTCTAAAATCTTATAATCTGCACTGAAAACAACTTGAACGTTTATGCTGTGGTACCTCTTTCTATTAACATAAACGTTCTCTTCTTCCGACGGTGCGATAATTCGGATGTGGGTTCCATCTATTACTCCGACAACACCAGGGAAGCCTGCTATATTGACAAATGCAGTTTTTTGAGCCTGCAAGGTGGGAATGTCCAGTGGAAACGAAACGAACTGCGACACAATAAGAGGTTCTGAAAGTGCTGTAATTGTTTGTGTGATCACTTTGCTTACAGAAGGTTGTGACAGACCCAAATCATCACTGCTGCATTGTTGCATTTTCCCAGTTGCCAAATATCGTAATGTAGTGATTACTTTCATTTCTGGCGTTATGGCATTCCTGCGCTGTGTCGGTGATGTTAGCGCATCTCTAATAAGATCAGTCACAAACATGATCCCTGCACGATCTAATCTATAGCGTCTTAACAACTCACTGTCATCCATTGTCTGCAACACATTTCTTCTCTCTCTTCGTCCTTCTGCCATTTTCTCCTCTGCTAAAGAAACTCTTAAGCCTCTTAAAAGTCCTCGTCCGTGCTCCTAACAATTTTGACCTTAAGACCTCTTTTAAGGGTTAAGATACTCTCTGAATTACTTTTTTCTTTACTAGGATTTTTTCTTTAATTTTAGGAGTAAACGCCCACATTTCTAAGAATTTTCTTAGAATTTTGTCACTAGGAGCTACTCTTTGCATTAAGATTCTTTAGGAATACGGGCCCAGGTGTAAATTCCCTTCGAAACGCATTCGAGACGGATTTGAATCCGGTCGCTCAAACCACTTCAGGAGGTGGTCTGGGCCGCATTCCAGACGACACTGGACAAGTGTAAATGCATCTGGTTGTTGAAACCACATATATCAATTTTACTCCTCTAAAAATGACGCAAATCAAAGTGAAAGTAAGTCGCAGACGCTCGCTTAACACACAATCATCTTCATTAAAAGTGAAGAAACGAAATGATCTTACCAGTACTGTTGCCGCTCTCTCTAATTGCGGTCTTCGATTTAGAAATTTTAGCTGATGATCAATAAAATGCAGCTGATCTGTTGCTTTCGGTGACGTGAACTCTATTAAATCTGCATATAGCGCGGAAATTGAAGATCGGATTTATATCTGTTTTGCAAAAACACATTTATGTGACCAGCTGTAAATGGAATCTTTTTGATAAATCAGTAGCTATCCAATCTGAGAAAACGCATGAAGTGGCGCGCGCGCGTAACGTTAAACAGCCGACCCGGGGATTCCCCAGTCCCAGCTCAAAACAAATTACACCAAAATCCATGATTGTTCGTTTCACACATGTATTTAATGATCTGTAAAATATGTTGTTGTCATTATTTATTTAAAACAAAATCGTGATAAAGTAAAATGCGATCAAACTAAAAGTAGTAATATGCGATAGGGGGCCCCGGCTGTCAATCAATATCTTCCAGTCAAGCGGGCCCCTGATTGGTCCGGGCCCGTAAGCAACCGCGTACCCTGCTTACCGATAGTTACGCCACTGAGACCACCTATGCCAAGTCTGAGTCAAGACCGAGTCTTTGAAGGGTCGAGTCCGAGTCGAGACCGAGTCCGTTGTTTTTCAAATACCGTCGAGTCCGAGTCGAGACCGAGTCTTTGAGGAAGCAAGTCCGAGTCGAGATTTTGTCTCGACATGTCAGTTTTGATATTCATGATTTAATATCACCCCAGTTAATAATCAACAGTTAGGCCTTTGCATTGCACCATGGGATGTCATTTTCAAATAATGCCCGTCAACATTGCATTTTATTATTATTGTTGTTATGTGTTGTGTGGTTTTTTTTATATGAACATAAAAAAAATGCGTTGGAAAAAAAAATCTCGAGGACTCGGTCTGAAATTACGAGTCCTTTTCCTCCCACTGTGGTCCGAGACCGAGTCTTTGAAGGGTCGAGACCGAGTCAAGACCGAGTCTTTGAAGGGTCGAGACCGAGTCAAGACCGAGTCTTTAAAGGGTCGAGACCGAGTCAAGACCGAGTCTTTGAAGGGTCGAGACCGAGTCAAGACCGAGTCTTTGAAGGGTCGAGACCGAGTCAAGTCCGAGTCTTTGAAGGGTCGAGACCGAGTCAAGACCGACTCTTTGAAGGGTCGAGACCGAGTCAAGTCTGAGTCTTTGAAGGGTCGAGACCGAGTCAAGACCGAGTCTTTGAAGGGTCGAGACCGAGTCAAGACCGACTCTTTGAAGGGTCGAGACCGAGTCAAGACCGAGTCTTTGAAGGGTCGAGACCGAGTCCGAGTCTTTGAAGGGTCGAGACCGAGTCAAGACCGAGTCTTTGAAGGGTCGAGACCGAGTCAAGTCCGAGTCTTTGAAGGGTTGAGACCGAGTCTTTGAAGGGTCGATACCGAGTCAAGACCGAGTCTTTGAAGGGTCGAGACCGAGTCAAGACCGAGTCTTTGAAGGGTCGAGACCGAGTCAAGACCGAGTCTTTGAAGGGTCGAGACCGAGTCAAGTCCGAGTCTTTGAAGGGTTGAGACCGAGTCTTTGAAGGGTCGATACCGAGTCAAGACCGAGTCTTTGAAGGGTCGAGACCGAGTCAAGACCGAGTCTTTGAAGGGTGGAGACCGAGTCAAGACCGAGTCTTTGAAGGGTCGAGACCGAGTCAAGACCGAGTCTTTGAAGGGTCGAGACCGAGTCAAGTCCGAGTCTTTGAAGGGTTGAGACCGAGTCTTTGAAGGGTCGATACCGAGTCAAGACCGAGTCTTTGAAGGGTCGAGACCGAGTCAAGACCGAGTCTTTGAAGGGTGGAGACCGAGTCAAGACCGAGTCTTTGAAGGGTCGAGACCGAGTCAAGTCCGAGTCTTTGAAGGGTTGAGACCGAGTCTTTGAAGGGTCGATACCGAGTCAAGACCGAGTCTTTGAAGGGTCGAGACCGAGTCAAGACCGAGTCTTTGAAGGGTCGAGACCGAGTCAAGTCCGAGTCTTTGAAGGGTCGAGACCGAGTCTTTGAAGGGTCGAGACCGAGTCAAGACAGAGTCTTTGAAGGGTCGAGACCGAGTCAAGACAGAGTCTTTGAAGGGTCGAGACCGAGTCCGAGTCTTTGAAGGGTCGATACCGAGTCAAGACCGAGTCTTTGAAGGGTCGAGACCGAGTCCGAGTCTTTGAAGGGTCGAGACCGAGTCAAGACCGACTCTTTGAAGGGTCGAGACCGAGTCAAGACCGAGTCTTTGAAGGGTCGAGACCGAGTCAAGACAGAGTCTTTGAAGGGTCGAGACCGAGTCAAGACAGAGTCTTTGAAGGGTCGAGACCGAGTCAAGACCGAGTCTTTGAAGGGTCGAGACCGTGTCAAGACCGACTCTTTGAAGGGTCGAGACCGAGTCAAGACAGAGTCTTTGAAGGGTCGAGACCGAGTCCGAGTCTTTGAAGGGTCGATACCGAGTCAAGACCGACTCTTTGAAGGGTCGAGACCGAGTCAAGACCGAGTCTTTGAAGGGTCGAGACCGAGTCAAGACAGAGTCTTTGAAGGGTCGAGACCGAGTCAAGACAGAGTCTTTGAAGGGTCGAGACCGAGTCAAGACCGAGTCTTTGAAGGGTCGAGACCGAGTCAAGACCGACTCTTTGAAGGGTCGAGACCGAGTCAAGACCGAGTCTTTGAAGGGTCGAGACCGTGTCCGAGTCTTTGAAGGGTCGATACCGAGTCAAGACCGAGTCTTTGAAGGGTCGAGACCGAGTCCGAGTCTTTGAAGGGTCGAGACCGAGTCAAGACCGAGTCTTTGAAGGGTCGAGACCGAGTCAAGTCCGAGTCTTTGAAGGGTTGAGACCGAGTCTTTGAAGGGTCGATACCGAGTCAAGACCGAGTCTTTGAAGGGTCGATACCGAGTCAAGACCGAGTTACAAACTATGATTTGAAGCAAAAATCAGACACTTTTTCACCAGGAATTCTTCTGTTAGAAACTATAGAAATAAGTTGAAATAGTGCAGGCTTATAGCTTTAACAACCTCGACAGAGTATAGGCCTGTCTTAAAGTTATCGTTATAAAGTTATGTCTTTACGTTAGCGCTAAAAATAAACTCCACTATGGAGAAAACGAATGGATTTTTTTTTTACTTCAGGAACTCGACTGTTGCAATCTATAGTGCAGTTCATCACACTTCTCACTAGAATAAAACAAACACAATAGCTAAATTAAGCTGAATTTTAACTACATTAAGTTGGTCACATGAAGCAAAACAAGAAAACTCCCGAATGCGCATGTTTTTCAGGACAGGGAAATCTAAATATTTTTATTATAAAAAAAAATATACACTTCATTTCGGTGGTCCACTTTAGACATTCTACCCACTATAAGTAACTTTGCAACTATGTCAACTTATTCTACTAACCCGAAACCTAACTTTAAAAAAAAAAAAAAAAAACTTTAAAAACTCTAACCTTAAAAAGTTACTTATAGCTAGTAGAATTGAAGTAAAGTGTAACCAAATATTATAGTTAAGTCATAATTTTTATTCATTATATATTTCTTTAATAAAAGATTTGACTCTTCTTAGTTCTTTTGCCTTCAGGTGTGAAAAAAAAAAAAAAAAAATACAGCCAGTATAACTAACTTTAAGTGCACCTTTTATTGAGTGACCTTTAAATCATATGAACTTTAACTCAAAAGTGGGCAATCCACAGAACCTGTATAATGTATCACAAGTCGATGTTAGTTAAGTTTCCCCTAAATTGTCAACATTTACAATTTCACATATAGATAATGTTAAAGCTACGGATTGTTCACAACCCAGTTAATGGGACAAATCACACCTTCAGACACTTTTCACTTCTAAAACCGTATCACTCTTCCTCCCCTGTCACATAATCCAATTCTTGGGGTAATAATAGCACAGGAAAAAATACAATGAGGGGATGGAGCTCTTGCAATATTTATATAGACACGTTATGCAACCGTCTGACGTCGGACCAGAGGCCAGAAATCGAGTCTACATTCCTGAACTCCTGTGGAGAGGCCTGGGTGAAGAACGTCAAACTAACATCATTTCTCTCCAGCAAGGCCAGGGCTCGAGTGTGAGGTTACTAGGTTAGCATGGCGAATCAGGAATCTCATGATGAGAACTTATAACACATATTTTTGACTTTTCTGAATTAGCTGGAAAGCTACTGCGGTTTTTACACTTGGTCCCTCATGCATTTCTGCTTAGATACTGTATCTGACCACTTCTGGAAGTGTTTGCATCCCAAACCAGAGGAGAGTTTGAGAAGCATTATTCATTTGCACATAAAGCATTATGAAAAATGCTTACTTACACTTTGCAATGTGTCTGCTCTCAGATCAGTGCATCTGGCGCTGCTCCACCTTTAATATGAGTGTCTCTGTGTCTGGGATCTTATCTTGTGGTCTTTCTGATCTCATCCACACTTCGCTATCTGTCCATTTTCCACTTTACAATCTAAAGAAGGCAAAAACACCAAGAATGAAACTGCATTAAAAAAAGAACCATTATATGTTATATGCTTTAGTTTGTGGCGATCATATGTAAAACAATATATTGTTTATATTTGCAAGTTTATGAAAACAACCTACATACAAAAATCCTGCGTGCATATATGTATTTCTTAGTATTTTTTAATATGCTTTTGAAATGCAGGAACCCAGCGTATGGAGGGAGGGAGGATCCTTCAGTGTTGCATCCATTTGAAGGAATTAAATGTGTGAAATGTGAAAATGTGGTCTTTAAAAAAAAAAATTGCCATGAAATCAAAATTGAGAATTCTTCAGAATATTGCAGTATTTATTATAAATGATTTATCTACATGTGCACATCATTATTTTTTGCAGCTCATCTCTTCTCCTCTCTGATGACGAGGGCGGGGCAACCTGTCAATCACATGAGATCCACCAATAGCAGAGCACAACCATCCAACAGCTCTGACACGTTCCCTTCATAATCTCCCTTTCTGTCGAAGCGAGATGTTTATCCTTGCTTGGTTCAGATTATGATTTTTATTTTTTAAAGAGGGACCCAATTGAATGGGTGATTGTTTTGATGCTTTCTGTGTGATTATTTTGATCCACAGATGGATTGGATATCTTTCACAGGGATTTTAGTTCTAAATATACACTGAAATTTCAAAACACTATAAAAGGATTGAAGACTTGTACATTTTGCAGTTTAAAGTCACGCACGCCACTTTATGATTTTAGCAAAGTGGGGTAAAGCAGTTAAACACCCATCTCGACTGATCATGACATGCATCTCAATTATCCATTGCATTAAACTTCAGTATTAATATTACTGTAATATTGCTGCCATGTTTTTGCTTTGCAATTCTTGGAACATATATATTGTTTCCCCCTATTTCTTTCAAATTAAAAAGATTTTTAAATAGTTTTATATCAAAACAATATTTTATTATTTATTCAGAAGACTACTGTACATTATCCCTTCTGTTCATCTTGTTTTAAAGTCCCCCCGTGGTGAAAATCAAGCTTTTAATGTTGTTTATGCGTCTATGTGGCGTTTTTAATATGCTTTAAGACAAACCATGTGTAAGTTCATAAGTCGACAGCATTGCTGAGTATTTTCTCCTTAAAACTGCAGTGAACCAAAGACAGTCTCAAAAACACGGTTTGAAATCGCTGGTGTTTCTGACGTCACAAACGACCTTGTAACCAATCAGATCAACGTGTGATCGTCAACCAGTGGATCTCTGAGCTGAGTGAGTGAGTGGAGGCGGAGCTCATTTGCATATTCATAGAACCGCGTATACTAAATGAGGCAAGGGTTGTTTTTTAAGGGAAAAAGGACATTTTGGTGAGAAAATATAAGATTTAGGGATACAATTATTGACATGGGGAGTTAAACATTCATGCTAAAAGCTGCTTGCTATGAACGGTCATATTTCAAGAGAGCTAAAGAAATATATCAACTGAATATTTTGTGTCCAATGATTTACTAATGTGGCAAATAGCTAGTAATAAGCAGCATAATGTGCAATCACTTGGTTGATATTGCATCAGATATCTGCTTCACGTCATGGTCTTAATTTAAATTTTGTTTTTGTTACATGGTCAGTAACAACTCCTCCATTGTCCACTCTATACATTCAACTCCATTTAACACATTTTACCATATTACATCCATTCCCCAACTGCCTGTTTGTTATTCATTTCCCCCATCATGAGTATGAGACACAACACTGCTTGACATTGAAACGACACACATGAACTGAAGAAATGAGAGCAGAGACTTTGTGCTCCATCTCTCTCAGGCTTCACTTTCAACCTCAAAAACAAGCTCACCAGTGGGAGATAAAAATAGGCGGTGGGCATTGTGACTGCGCTGAGGCTGAGCTTTATTTAGATGTAAGTAGGGCAGATTCAGATCTTAGAAAGATAAATGAAGGTGTGCTGCATCACACAGGTTATCTGCTGTGAGTTATTCATCTTCTCTCATTTAACAGGTGGAGGGGCACCAATGTCTCGCTCGAGTTCAAAGGGGCTCACATTTATTTTTTGCCGAGTTTAAGATCAGCTTTCCAGTTCAAATACGTCTTTGAGGAGACAGTTCTTTGCACTGATCTGTGCTATTATTTGTGAAAGGACTTGGAAATAAAAATCATCCCATAATTTACTCACCGTCAAGCCATCCTAGGTGTTTTTGATTTTCTTCTTTCAGCCAAACACAATCGGAGTTATATTATAAAATATCCTGGCTCAGCTTTATCATGGGAGTGAATGGTACCCTAGATTTTGAAGCCCTAAAACACGCATTCATCCATCATAAAAGTAATCCATTGGGTTAATAAAGGCCTTCTGAAGCGAAGTGGTGTGTTCCGGCGGAAGAGTGACCTCTGACCTCGACAACAAACTCAAGCTCCTTCTACATTTCTCTTTTAAAAAAATTGTTTTAGACTTCTAATTTGTGACCGGTGTTTTGTTTTTCTCTATCCTCTGCACTTCCGCATTCATCAATACGTCATGCGTTGGGTCAGAGGTCACTCGACATGCGTTGGGTCAGAGGTCATCGTCATGTGTCAAGTAAGAGGTCACTCGTCATGCGTCGGGTCAGAGGGGGTCAGAGGTCATCGTCATGTGTCAGGTCAGAGGTCACTCGTCATGCGTCGGGTCAGAGGGGGTCAGAGGTCACTCGTCATGCGTCGGGTCAGAGGGGGTCAGAGGTCACTCGTCATGTGTCAGGTCAGAGGCCACTCGATATGCGTCGGGTCAGAGGCCACTCGATATGCGTCGGGTCAGAGGTCACTCGTCATTCGCCGGGTCAGAGGTCACTCGTCATGCCTCGGGTCAGAGGTCACTTGTCATGCATCGGGTCAGAGGTCATCGTCATGTGTCAGGTCAGAGGTCGCTCGTCATGCATCGGGTCAGAAGTCACTAGTCATGCGTCGGGTCAGAGGTCACTCATTATGCGTCGGGTCAGAGGTCACTCGTCATGCGTCGGGTCAGAGGTCCCTAGTCATGCGTCGGGTCAGAGGTCATCGTCATGTGTCAGGTCAGAGGTCGCTAGTCATGCATCGGGTCAGAGGGGGTCAGAGGGGGTCAGAGGTCATCGTCATTTGTCAGGTCAGAGGTCACTAGTCATGCGTCGGGTCAGAGGGGGTCAGAGGTCACTCATCATGCGTCAGGTCAGAGGTCACTCAACATGTGTGGGGTCAGAGGACACTCGACATGCGTGGGGTCAGAGGTCACTCGACATGCGTCGGGTCAGAGGTCACTCGTCATTAGTCGGGTCAGAAGTCACTAGTCATGCGTCGGGTCAGAGGTCACTCGTCATGTGTCGGGTCAGAGGTCATGAGTCGGGTCAGAAGTCAATAGTCATGCGTCGGGTCAGAGGTCACTCATTATGCGTCGGGTCAAAGGTCACTCATCATGCGTCGGGTCAGAGGTCCCTAGTCATGCGTCGGGTCAGAGGTCACTCGTCATGAGTCGGGTCAGAGGTCACTCGTCATGCGTCGGATCAGAGATCACTCGATATGCGTCGGGTCAGAGGTCAATCGTCATGCGTCGGGTCAGAGGTCACTCTTCATGCTTCGGATCAGAGATCACTCGATATGCGTCGGGTCAGAGGTCACTCGTCATGCGTCGGGTTAGAGGTCACTTGTCATGCGTCGGGTCAGAGGTCACTCGTCATGCGTCGGGTCAGAGGTCACTCTTCATGCGTCGGGCCAGAGGTCACTCTTCCGCCAGAACTCGACTCGTGTACGGCCGTTACTGGAAGCCAGTGATTATAGTTTATAAAGTTATAAATATGGATATTTTTCTTACAAAAACGCATGGCTTCGCTTCAGACGGTCTTTATTAACCCCTGGAGCCATGTGGATTACTTTTATGATGGATGGATGCAATTCTTTGGCTTCAAAATCTAAGTTACTATTCACTCCCATTATAAAGCTGGGAAGAGCCAGAATTTGCCTTTAAAACATATTTTGTTATCTGAGATTAGGCTTCACCATGTGTTCTTAAAGTCTGCATGAACTGGAGGTTGTGACCAACTTTGTTTCAGTATTGCATCATTTCTGAGTGAAAGAGTGATTAAGAAAGTTCTGCCCAACCCAGCAAACTGACATCAGCAGAGAAGAAACGCCATTTCAGAGGGAACGCAAAGATTTTACTAAACAAAAACCAAGTATTTTTGGTGGATTATCCTGCACTGATGAATTGTTCACCACTAGATTAGTAATGTGCGATAACTAAGTAAATAGTGTCAATTTTGATTTCTTGGAGTCTATAAGGCAAAACAACATTTGCCTTTATTGATCCAAAAGAGCATTCAAATTTAAGTTAATGAAAATTTGGGGCTGGAAATGTGCTTTATTATTGTCACAATAGGAATAGGTAGGTATAATAGGCTTAATTTTTTTATTCCTATGGTTTTGGCATGAGACTTGATCGACATGTGAGATTAAACACACTGATTGCTTTTAAAAATGGATTTATATTCTCATCAGCTGCATATATTACTAGCTGCTATTATATATTACTACTAGCTATTTCAAAGTTGGTCTGACTGGTATTTTTCTCCACTGTACAGTGTAGTGTAACTCCCATTCAAGTTTCTCATGACATTGTATATCTACAGTAAATACATATTGCACATGGTAAATATTGATATTACTTACTATAGATATCATGGACCATATCACTCATAATCCATATGTATGATACACAAAACCATATGTGATAGAGCTTTTATTTTTAGCACCATGATAGCCTTGTGGGTTTTTTATACTCTGGTTTTGCAGATGGCCAGTCTTCACAGACACATGTGCAGAATACTAAATGATTGTGATGAGTCATTCCACTGCAGATCCTCACGGTTTTCGCTGACCGACGGCAGAGACTGGGTGATGTGTATGTGCCATGTGGATAGTCTCATAGACAATATGTTATGCAGATGAGATGGAAATAACAAAACAAACCAAAAAAAAAAAGTTTAAAAAGTTCATATTTACGAGTTGGGAAGTCGCAATTTCAACATCAGATGCTGTTTGGGAGACTTTTGACTGTATGGATCTGATTAGTAATTAGACAAGTGAACCCCTCTGGGCGCCTGTCAGAGCACAGTTTGATATAAGGATGTGGAGACAGTTGAGCAGTTTTCGATGAGGTATTGATAAAAGGACAATCCACAGTGGTACAGGTATTTCACAGGTAGGTATCAATTACAGGCATTAGAGGCCTTAGTTTAGGTCAATGACTAACACCTTAGGGTAACTTCTGCAGCAAATATTACAGATAACAAACAATAAATGTCCTTTCAGCAATCGTCGCACCATAGCAGTTCAGCAGACAACAGCAGTTTCACTCACGAGAGCGCGCAGTCCGAAAACGATGTACTATGTCAGAATAAAAGTCCTCTCTTAAAGGAGCCTTTACAACAGCCGCCCCCAAAGATAAGAGGCATCTTTGTATCCAGGAAAGGCAACTCTATTAACGAGGGTTAGGAACTCCAGGATCCTCTGAAGGCAATGTTAGTAGGACAACCAAGCGGGCAACTGGTCTGGTGTAGATTTTACCCTTAATCTGCACATCTGCTGATCTGATATGCCCATCGGGACTCTTGTGTGTCTGAATGACTTCACCTACCGGCCATAAACCTCGGGGCAACTGAGGGTCAACAATCATTACGTAGGCATGCTCTTGGAGGTCAGGAGGCGAAGCTTGCCATTTCTGCCTGGTCTACAGAGTGGGAAGGTAATCTCGGATGAATCTGGACCAGAATCGATCTGCCAGGATCTGGGAATGTCTCCATCTTCTGCGACTCAACATTTCAGATTCAGGGTAAATGACCTGGGGCAACGATCCATCAGGCCGCCCCATGAGGAGACTACTAGGGGTCACTGGGTCAATATCGGCCACATCTGAGGATACATAGCCCAATGGTTTAGAATTAAGGATATCCTCGACTTCCAACAGAATTGTCATCAGGACCTCCTCCGGAACCGACTGGGAACCCAAAACAGTATACAAGGCTGACTTGGCAGATCTCACCTCCCTCTCCCAAACCCCACCAAAGTGAGGGGCTGCTGGGGGATTAAAGCAGAAGTGGATCTTCTGACGAGCAAGATGACGCTGCAGGTCAGGGGCTAAGGCAGCATATGCTTCCCGCAATTCACGCTCGCCTCCACGAAAGTTGGTCCCTCGATCTGACCATAACTGGGTTGGGGTGCCTCTCCTAGCGATAAACCTCCTGAGGGCCATAAGGAAGGAATCAGTACTCAGGCTAGGGAGTAAGTCTAGGTGTACTGCTCTCGTGGTGAGACACTTAAAGAGAATACCCCAACGCTTCTCGATCCGTCTTCCAATATTGATCAGGAAAGGACCAAAGCAATCCATGCCACATGAATGGAAGGCAGGCTTGTAAAGCTGGACACGGGCAGAGGGAAGATCAGACATCTGAGGCACCGAAGGTTGGGCTCTCCACCGACAACATTCCGGACAGGTACGCTGAAACCGTTGAACAGCTTCACGGCCTCGCAAGATCCAATAACTCCTCCTTATTTCAGCAAACAGCCGTTCTGATCCAGGATGATGCAACTGGTTGTCGTAATGGCGGATGATCAGGCAAGTAACTGGATGTTTAGGGTCTAGAACTACAGGATAGAGAACAGAATCCGCGAGGTTGGCCACTCTCCTCAACCGACCACCCACTCTAATCAAGCCACTACAAGGATCCATCTCCGGAGCCAAGGCGACTAGACGGCTACTAAGTTTAACTGTCTTCCCAGATTCTAACAGGTGGTAATCTTCAGAGAAAGATTCCTGTTGAACGTGTTAAAGGACATGGGCTTCAGCTTGACGATAATCTGTGGCTTCTGGACCGGTGTCAGGAACTGGGTCACCTCGAAGATTTCGGGCAGTGGCGTCCAGCAGGTCTAACCAGGTAGGTTAATTCCATCTCTCAGGGTGGCTACAGGTAATAGGTGAGGCAATAACTCCACAAAAGGCAGACTTCCGCAACTCTGCTGGATCTTCACTAGACTCAGGATTAGGAAGGGCCGGCCATTCTCGAGGGTTAAGAAGAAGGAAAGGGGGTCCTAGGGACAATCTGTTTGGGGTAGCAATGTAGGAAAGAGATTTCCCCTTTGTTAGGTCATCGGCCGGGTTTTCTACAGAGCTAACATAACTCCAAGAGCACTGATCGGTAAGCTCCTGGATCTCAGCGATCCTATTTGCCAACAAAAACTCGGTAGCGACAAGATTTAGACTTTAACCACTGAAGGACCGTAGTAGAATCGGTCCACAGTACAGTAGACTGTATCGTCAAGGTCAACTCGTTGGACAACAACTTCGCAAGCTGGGCTGCCACTAGGCTCCCACAGAACTCCAATCTGGGAATGGAATGCACATTTTAGGGGTAACACGGGAACGAGCGATGAGGAAGGACAGGTAGGTCTGACCGGCTGTGTCAATGGTACGTAGGTAAGCTATGGCTCCGTAGGCTTGCTCAGATGCATCTGAGAAGATATGGACCTCGTGAGTAACTCCTCCAATACCAACTTCAGAAGGGACATAGCGACGAAGAAGGCAAACACCAGAAAGGGGGTGAAGTTCTTCTTCCCACTGCATCCAGGAGTGGAGCAGGTTAGGAGGTAGGTTAGGATCATCCCACTGTCTCTGTTGGTTCCAAAGGTGCTTAACGATCACCTTTGCACGGGTGGTGTAAGGAAGGAGCAATCCCAAAGGGGCATACTGCGTAGCAAGGACCCTATAAATATTCCGCAAGGTAGGGGCCTCATAGTCTACAGGTCGCTGTTTATAAGACAAGGTATCTGACTGCCAATTCCAGCTCAAACCTAACGTAGACTCAGGGACATCGGACTTCTCCTGCATCAGCCACAACTCCACACTAGTAGCTCGAGCGTCAGAAGGTAGGTGACTTAATACAGCAGGATCGTTACAGGCCCACTGCCGGATCTCAAATCCAGCTTCGGAAAGGATAGTACGCAGGCGATCAATCAGACTATGCGCTGCATCAGCAGTAGCTAGGCTCTGGAGGCAATTATCCACATAAAAGCATTTCTCCACAGAGAAACGAATCTCCTCATCTGCCAAGGGGTGCTGCCGGGTATGACGCTGGAGTGCATAGATAGCACAACAAGGACTGGAGGTGGTACCAAAGAGTAGGTTTGACATTGGCTGTCGAGTAACCACTCGAAAGTCTGAGGAGCCTCATCTATCTGCAGATCCCGCCATAGAAAACGGAGTAGAGGACGGTCTTCAGGCAGGAGGCGAACCTGGTGGAACATCGCCTTAATATCTACGCTTACGGCTACAGGATGTTCTCAGAAATGAAGGAGGACACCTAACAACGAGGCTCCAAGGGTAGGTCCGGGCAATAAGTGCTGATTAAGACTCTGACCTCTGTACTGATGTGAACAATTAAAGACAAGCCGGGACTTCCCATTGTGGCTCACAAGGTGGTAAGGAACACTCCAGGTTTTTAGGATCAGGATCAGGAACTACGCGGACAGCCCCAGTCTCTCGGAGTCGACGTATCTCTGTTCGGTAGGTCTCGGCTTTCTCAGGATCTTTCAACAAACGCCGCTCCCCACTGCGGAGGGTAGGCATGACTGAATCTCTCGGCGCATTCAACAACGGCATGTCTCTATGACGAAGAAGGGGAGTGGCGAGGCGGCGAACACCTTCTATCTCTTGGGTCGTGGTCTTGAGGTCAAGCAGCTGAAGGGCTTCCTGGTCCTGCTTGGAACGAGTAACCTCTTTACTCTCACGGTAAGGAATTGTATCCAACTGCCACAATCTCTGAACGTGGTGGAGGAGCTCATACTGGACAGAAACCAAAGAGGTAAGCAAGCACTGGGAAGGGGTGGAAGAACAGCCCATAGGGTGAACAGGACCCTGAAGTGTCCATCCCAAGCTGGTACGAACAGCAACGGGTGCTCCTGGGCCGCTCCATAGAACAGGCTCAGTAGGTGTTATTGGTTCTGACCAGCCCCACCTTATAAGGAGCAATGGTTGGACATCGGTAAGGGTACGGATGGGAAGTCCTCTCAAGTGTCTGTACCTCCGCTTCAGCTGCTCCACAGGATAGGACTGGCGCGACGGCTTAAGGCAATTAGCAGTAAAGGCATGACTGATCTGATAACTAGCCTGCTGTCGGTAGACGGGAGAAATCTGAAAGGATATGGAACAACCTCGAATGACCTGAACATCATCTCTGATGGTCCGTAACGGCAGATCTTTCGGAACACCCTGAATGCCCAGGGCTTCAACTGCAGTGGAAAGCAGGATTGTTCGCTCTGATCCGTCATCCAGTAGGACAAATGTATCCAAGGTACGATCTTCATAATGCAGATGCACTGGAACCACCTTAAGCATCACACGGCCGCTAATGGAAGGTTTATCGCAGAAGAACCTATCCGAGGAGAAACTCGTAAGGCAACTCTTCTCCACGGTAACAGGGTCCTCTGTAGTAGAAGAACCAACATTTATATCGTGCAAAGGGCGAAGATGTAAACCACGTTACAGACTACAGGGCTTCTTCAGGTCACATCGTGGAGCATGGTGGGATCTCACACAATGCCAACAGCGATCGTGCCTAGGGATCCAGGTCTTAACTTGATCAGGGGTAAGCTGGGTGAAGGAAGCACACTGACTCAGGTAATGTTCAGAGGTGTCACAGAAAGGACAATAGCGCTTAGCTCCAGCGGGCTTGGCTGGCTGAACGGAACCTCTACGAGGCATAGAAGACTCAACTGAGGAAGAGGCCAGGGATGAGGATGTTCCAACTCCATGAAGGGTAGCAACGGATCTCTTGCCAGCAGGTGAGCTCTTAGATATCAGTTCTGCATCGTAACTATGACTCCAGGTCTCGTAACGAAGCCAATTAGAGAGGTCAATTAGGTTAGGGTTAGAACCAGGTTGGCGAAACGTATGGCGACGGAAATCCGCTCTCTGCTCTGAGGGTAGCTTGCTCAGAAGGCGTGCGACGTGGGAACCACAGCCCAACTCCAACTCCCCTTTCCGTCCTAAGGTTCTCAACAGGCCGACTAGAGACTGGACTTGGAGAGCGAATTTTTGAAAGGCTGGGACATCACCTCGTCTAACGTCAGGACTATCCAGGACACTAGCTATCTTCCTCAAAGCTAACTGATGTGGCTGGCCGTACTTTTCACGAAGTGCTGACATAGTATCCGTGAAGGGGGTAGGGGAATTCAAGTAAGCATCAGCTATCATCTTAGCTTCCTCGAGCTTAAGGTGATCTACTAAGATCTGGTACTTAAACAGCTCAGTACCATCTCGGGGTAGCAGGTTCTCCAAGGATATGCGAAGACGAGTGAACTCACTAGGATCTGGACGAATAAACTTAGGGATTGTAGGAGGGGGACCACGATACACAGACTCAGAGGAAGGAAGAACAGGGCGCACCCTTGGCTCTTGAGGAAGGGAAAGTGAGTGACAAGGATAGGCAGGCGCCGACTGGTATTGGGGAGGCAAGGGCATGGCACTAGGAGTGAGCAACTCTCTAAGGTCCTGAGGAGTAGGCGGCGGAGGGAACTCACCAGCCTCTGGACCACCAAGCCAACACGGGCGTGAACGAATAGTAGGGAGCTCAAAGGGATACTGCTGAGACTCTGAGACCACAGGCCGACTGGAAGTGGCTGCATCGTACAAATCCAGATTACCTAACTGTCTAGCTAAGGCTACATCAGGCTCAGGCCAAGGCGGCAGAGGAAGATCAGGGAAGGGACCACCATCGATTCCAGGAGTTGATACACAGGGTTGCACTGAAGGATTAGACCACCGTGGCTGCACTGGGGATGGCAGTTGGCCTCTGGCTTGGCTAAGGTCTGCTCGAAGGGACTGCGCTGCTAGGACTAACTCTCGAACTTCTGCCTGAACTGCTTTCAACTCTCTCAGGTCCTCGCCGAAGGACGCACGCTCTTGGCGCTGGTGCTGTAGCTCGCTGAAGTGGGCAGAAGCAACTGAATCAGCCCCTAAAGGTGAGGAATGGAGTCGCTGAGGGCACACAGCAGGCTGAGTAGGCTGATGTCTGTATAACTTAACTGAATCAACACTAAACATGTAAGAGAACTGGCTGTTTGCAGATTAACAGCATTTGTATTTTGCTATGGATTATGGGAGCTTTTTACAGCAAAGTCATGAAAAAAATTACGGTAACACTTTAGTTGAAGGGGTGTGCATAAGACTGACATGACACCTTCATAATCATGACATGACACATGTCATAAATATGAAGCAGGTCTTATGCATGTTTATGACAACTGTCATTAAGTGTCATTCGCTCAATTATGACATTTTAATGGAAATATGACATTGTTTGAGATGTCTTTGTTATGACAGCTTGACATCATAACCTGTCAGTGTCTTTGTCATGACAACTTGACATTACTAAGACAGCACAACCTGTCATAAATATGTCATAAACATGACATAGCAGATTAATTATCAGACTTAAGAAACCACTTAGCTTTATGGGTTAACATTACATTAAACTGTCAGGTGGTTGGTTTTGACATTGGCTGTCATAAGGCCATTATAACAGTTTAATGACAAATTAAATTTGTACCACTGTAGTTGAGGTCAAAATATTCATGACACAGTTATAATGGCCTCATCATGCCATATTTTGCATCATATTTGCATTTAAAATGTCATAATTGAGCGAATGACACTTAATGACAGTTGTCATAAACATGCATAAAACCTCCTTCATATTCATGACATGATTATGAAGGTGTCATGTCAGTCTTATTCACACCCCTTCAAGTAAAGTGTTACCAAAATGACTTTTGGGATGGCCATCGCTGAGCTTGGGATTCCTCAGAGCTAATGCTGGGTTATTAGAAATAGCTCTTAAAAGTTGCTCATTTAATAGATTACATGAAGGAAATTATTTGTCAAAAGGGAGCAACTGTAGTTAACTGTATAGTATAATATTTCAAGTAGACATAAAAATAGACTTAATTATTATGAAAATTACTGATTTATCTTTGATTTATTTTAAATCCAGGACAGTAAACAGTCAGCACTATTTTTGAAAGTGATAAAAGCTATGAGGCACTGGAAAATATGAACTAAAAATAAGGCTCAATCCCTTATCTGGGTTGGTGTTACTCAGAAGGGCACACTTTAATAACAGGCATTGGTCTGAGTAGGCCTTAATCTAGAGCGAGACCCAAACAGATGTGGCAAAAAGATGTTTCAATTTTTTAAATCTGGTATTTTTTAAGTTAACAATCAGAAACCAAGGAAAGAGAATCAATCAAACAGTCCATTGGTGGTGTTTATTTATTTTATTTCCTGTGGGTTTGACTCATTCTACAATCTGCAAGATTACTGGAAATGCCTCCATGTCACACATAAGCAGACTTACTCATCTTCCATGACGTGTAAATCCTATGAAATAAACGGAGGGTTTTAATATCTGTACTGGTATAGCCACGAGAGCAGTGAATGGACTGCCAATATGGCCAATAGATGGAATCATAAGCCAGTTATTAATGGGATAATCCCTGAATATGTCCATTGGTGGTTAGCTTTATACTTTGAATACTTCATGTGTAGGGTTTGAAATTAACTTTTTCAATCATTGAATGTCTGAAATCCATAATCATTTGAAAATGGGCAAACTGGGCAAACAACAGTAAACTGTTGTTACTTGTTGTTACATCAACAAGTAACAAAACTGCTCTTTTTGTATGATTTATCAAAATTCAGAGACAACATTAGCCTGGGAAAACCCAGACAACTTCCGGCAAATTTAGATTTGCTCTGAAAGTTAGTCTGGCAAAGAGCTCATTCAAGCCCATTTCCAATCCGCCGAAATCGAGGCACCAATCAGAAGCGTTGGGGCGGGCTTTACACGATGACGACAGCGCTGGGATTTTGAACATGATTTTGTAGCCTACATTACAAAGATGGATGCCGCCGTCGAACATCACTCGTTCCAATCAGCTATCGCGTCTGTTTTAAGCCATTTGAACGTTTCCTTTTTGTTAAAAACCGAGCAAAGAACAACACTCGGAGATGTTTCTCCGCCGCTCTGCATACATCATCTCCTTCATCGCTCTGATTGGTTTAGGTCTATCCGCGACGTCCGTTGGTGACGCCCCTCTGGAAATGATTTGTCTATGACGCTTTGCCAGACCATAACTCAGTTACAACTGAGAATGCTCTGGTTTTAACCAGGCTAAGACAACATTATACAACTTACTCATCTATAAATACTACTCTAAGAAATGCTGGGTTGTTTTAACCAAATTTTGGGTCAAATATGGGTCAAATATTTAACCCAATGTGTGAGTTTGTCCATATTTGACCCAAAATTGGGTTAAAACAACCCAGCATTTTTTAGAGTGGTAAAAAAAGCTGAACATGTTTTGGATTAACATGTTCTGGATGCCAAAAGGAAACAAAGGAGCTCATTTTTGTCTCTGTTTCTGCAGACAAGCATCCGCAGGGACACACTAGACGACTGGTCATGAATGAGGGGCTAATTTTAGCTCTGACGTGGATCTAAATGACCACAGCACAAGACGGCTTACATGGATCTCCAGGGATTGAGTTATTATAATGGGATGGCTGGAAGGAAAAGGGCACACTGGTCTAAGAACAGCGCTAATAGATTCACCTGGACACTGGATGAAACAAGAGGAAAGAGTTTAGTAGAAAAAAAAGGACTTAAAGAGACAGAAACGACTCGCATGTGATTCTTCACAGTGGAGAAAGACAATATATATCTCACATATGCAGTGTAAAAGCTGATTCGATTCGCATTTTGTCAAACTACTGATTATTTCATGTAGTTAAACTGAAAAACATCATGTGTAGAGTGGAGTCACCTGTTCTAAACTATCACTTCTGCTTGTACTATATTTTGATTTATGTTTTAATTCTTCCTTTAAAAAATAACACTGTATTCCCCGTTCCCCGTCCCGTTTATCACTGTAAAGCTGCTTTGTAATGTATAAACCGCTATAGAAATGAAGGTGACTTGACTGTTTCGTTATAAATATGGTGATTCTCTCTAAGTTTGACACCCAAATTAATGAATGAAATCGTCCATTTGAATCGAACCATGTCATGTCAACAAATGTATATTATCATGTCAATTATTTAGCTTTTAGCCCCAACAGCAGAGGTGCTCTTTACTCCAAATACCATACTTACATATTCTTCAATTATTGAAAAACTGTTGATTTAATGACTTTAAAGACATTTGTCTCAAAATATATATTGTAATTTTACAGAATCAACATTGCTTTGCCTCCCGTGAACACGTCGAGGATCAGAAACTTTTCCACGTACTGTGAAACACAGATGTTTAGGAAAGTGCTGCAGTGAGTTTTTTTCTCATTTGTTACCATGGTTTCTGAATAGTTACACACCTGTTCCCTGTTTCGTTAATGTTGATGATGGGCGCCGGCGGGCCCATTTGCCATTGCGTGTTTAAAACAATAATATCTTAGTAAAAACCTAAAGTAATATTGCCAAATATCATTTGAAAGCTTAAAATCTCTAGTTTTCATATTTGGTGGCTGTTATCTAAAATAAATTACAGAGGAGCAGAAATGTATCAATTTGCAACAAGAATATTTCATATTCATTAGGAGTATTTAGGCCTTTATTTTGAAATAACAATAAACATGAAAAATCATGAAAGATTGGTAGAAACCTCAGTTTGTTTTCATGCCATGAGTTCAAAAGATAACCAATTCCATTTTATGAGAAAAAAAGGTATGAAAATGTTTTAAATATAAAGAAAAATGTATGGATTCTCGATTTGTGATGCGGCTGCGAGCTATAACGCTATAGTCTTTTTATGCATATATTAGAGGTTGAATTCAAATCAAATACTGCCAAACCACCCATACTACTTCTACTTCATAAATTGTATGAAAATTATGGAAATACATGGTTTAGATCACTCAAAACATATGAAAATGGAGGCGCCCTTATATGGGCAGTAATGGAGTCTGGTGTTCACCTAGTGAAAAAGTTGGGTACTGCGCCCGAATAAAATCTTACTGAAAGCTCATTTTTTGAGATATCAACATAAAATGTGGAACACAACTTGTTCAGATTTTTGTCTTCAATTTTCTTGCAGTTTTAGAGTAAAATATATTTTCTAATATACATATTTTATATAAAATATTAATAATTATATTTTTACATTACACAATTTCATAAACTCAAACTTATATAACTTTTTTTCTGTTTAATTTTTTATAATTTCTAGACTTCTACAATAATCTGGAAAATGTCTTCTTTAAAACAAGACCAGCCATAGGTCTATATTCCAAAGCGTTCCTGAATTACAACCATTTAAGTTTGGATGGTGATTTTTATGTCTATGCAAAAAAGAGCAAAAAGGGGGGTGACAGTTAACAGGTTAAAGTTTCTTGGTTACTGCATCATGCATCTCTTTTGGAAAAGCTACCCCGTGAAACATTGTAAATTCATTTGTATTTGATTGCTTTTAAGCTTTTTTTTTAATTGGGCCCTGTCAGACTTTGGTAACACTTTATTTTGATGGTCCCTTTTGAATCTTCTGTTGACTATAAGTAACTTTACAACTACATGCCAACTACCTCTAACCCTAACCCTGTCTACCAATACTAGGGGTGTAACGATACCCTCATGTCACGATTCGATACATATCACGATACTGAACTCACAATACGATATTATTGCGATACTCCAAGACATTTGTTAAAAGGTTAACAAAAAATGCACTGTTGATTAAAATGCTAAATTTAGTTTTACATTGTGTGTTTAAATGAATAGGCTTGGACTTGGTGCTGGAAACCCAAAGCACAGGACAATAGAGACACCAGAATAACAATATTCACGATTCTAGAGCTGAATTTTTTTTTAGATGAATATGCTTGTGCTCTGTCACTGACTAGATATATTTAAAATAATGTAGGCCACTTTTTACTGGTAACAAGACATTTGGCATTATCAGAACCTACAAATATTCCCCCATTGCATTATTATACATTATATTTGACATTATATATAGTAGTAGTTTAATGTAGTACTGACACTAAAACTCTGAAAACTTTTTATTTTGGGTGAACTATACACAATACAGAGTCAGTATCCACGAGACATATTATTACATTTTTGTATTGCGATTATATTGTGACACGATATATTGTTACACCCCTAACCAATGTGCTAATATGCTAATGAGAGTTAGTAGACATGTAGGTGTAACGTTACTTATAGACAACAGAATGTGTTAAAGGGGCCATCAAAATAAAGTTAAGATGTTTGACCTACAGTTAAAGCACTTCGGTTATAAGCAGTGATGTATGTAATCAGACTGAAAAAGATCCCTAAGGCTCTAAAAACAGACAAACAAGCAAACAAAAAGAGCCTTGGCTTTGATTATGTACACTCACCGGCCACTTTATTAGGTACACCTGTCCAACTGCTCGTTAACACTTAATTTCTAAGCAGCCAATCACATGGCGGCAACTCAGTGCATTTAGGCATGTAGACATGGTCAAGACAATCTCCTGCAGTTCAAACCAAGCATCAGTATGGGGAAGAAAGTTGATTTGAGTGACTTTGAACGTGGCATGATTGTTGGTGCCAGAAGGGCTGGTCTGAGTATTTCAGAAACTGCTAATCTACTGGGATTTTCACGCACAACCATCTCTAGGGTTTACAGAGAATGGTCCGAAAAAGAAAAAACATCCAGTGAGCGGCAGTTCTGTGGGCGGAAATGCCTTGTTGATGCCAGAGGTCAGAGGAGAATGGCCAGACTGGTTCGAGCTGATAGAAGGGCAACAGTGACTGAAATAACCACTCGTTACAACCGAGGTATGCAGCAAAGCATTTGTGAAGCCACAACACGCACAACCTTGAGGCGGATGGGCTACAACAGCAGAAGACTCCACGGGGTACCACTCATTTCCACTACAAATAGGAAAAAGAGGCTACAATTTGCAAGAGCGCACCAAAATTGAACAGTTGAAGACTGGAAAAATGTTGCCTGGTCTGATGAGTCTCGATTTCTGTTGAGACATTCAGATGTTAGAGTCAGAATTTGGCGTAAAAAGAATGAGAACATGGAACCATCATGCCTTGTTACCACTGTACAGGCTGGTGGTGGTGGTGTAATGGTGTGGGGGATGTTTTCCTGGCACACTTTAGGCCCCTTAGTGCCAATTGGGCATCGTTTAAATGCCACGGCCTACCTGAGCATTGTTTCTGACCATGTCCATCCCTTTATGGCCACCATGTACCCATCCTCTGATGGCTACTTCCACCATGTCACAAAGCTCTAATCATTTCAAATTGGTTTCTTGAACATGACAATGAGTTCACTGTACTAAAATGGCCTCCACAGTCACCAGATCTCAACCCAATAGAGCATCTTTGGGATGTGGTGGAACGGGAGATTCGCATCAGGGATGTGCAGCCGACAAATCTGCGGCAACTGTGTGATGCCATCATGTCAATATGGACCAAACTCCCTGAGGAATGCTTCCAGCACCTTGTTGAATCTATGCCACGAAGAATTGAGGCAGTTCTGAAGGCAAAAGGGGGTCCAACCCGTTACTAGCATGGGGTACCTAATAAAGTGGCCGGTGAGTGTATGTAGCTTCACCATTCGCTTTTTGCACACATGCAGGGGCACTTGCTGTTATTTAACTTTTATGCATTCTTACATTTTGGTAAGCATTTGATGACATTCAGTTTAAAAGTAAATCAGACCTAGGGCAAACTTTTTAATATCATGTGTTTTTTTTTTTTTTCACAGATTACGAAACCGATTACACAGAAGCTGCTAATTATCATCTGACTCAACAACAAATGTTGTTCCAGGGGCCGGAACTCGTCGCATGTCTCCAGAGGCGCGATACCTCAGAAACCCGATCCTGTAGGGACTCCAGTGAATGAATCCGAAAGCACCGCTACATTTATTCTCGGTAATGGAAGTTTACTTCCTAGGGCTGTTGGCTACTGACCCATTTACTTATTATGCAAGTCTCTCCTTGTGTGGAAGTGACATCCAAATAACCTCATATTCCCCAGCTTCATCTCTGCAGTCGGGGGAGCTTTGGGATTATACTTATGAAATAGCACTCACTTTATATTGGATATCGTTAGCTACATGTCGTTTGTTCATTTACCTGCATGTAATTTGCATCTGTAGTGTAGTCACACTGTTGACCCTTTATAATATCATTCAATTGGCTACTTTAATGTACAGTGACATAATGTTGCTCAAATTACTTAAATGAAATAAACATAGGTTCAAAGTTCACAAGCAAGTTAATTACACAATTGTCATCATTAGGGGCTTTCATTCATTAAAACAGATACATCTACCTTTCTGGTAAATGTAGCACATCTGCTGTTCACACAAGCAACAGATTCTGTCTTTTTACTGTTATATCACTATGAAATTAAAACTGGAATATTGCAGTGTTTATTTATGTTATTTTTAATTCATGTGCCCTCATTATCTTTAATCAAACAATACATTTGTCAAGTGAAGCGAGGTGAAGTTCAACTGTAAAAAAATGTACCTGTAAATTTACAGTAAAATACTGGCAGATGTGGTTCCAGCCATTTACCGTAATTTTTTTCAAGTTTCAACACCGTTTTCCCAGTTTACAGCTGTTTACCGTAATTCAACAGTACCAATACTGTTGTTCATTTTACAGCTTTACTGTAATTTCACAGTAGAGTACTGGCAGCTGTGGTTCCAGCCATTTACCGTAATTCTACCATTTCAATACCGTTTTACATTTTACAGCCATACTGTAATTTCACAGTAAAGTACTTGCAGCAATGGTTACACACATAGACAGTAGAGATCAGTGAACACTTTCAGGGGTGAAGAAGACGACGCCGCTTTATATCACATTGCAGTTTTTGCGTTTTTCGAGCTTGAACAGGACAAACCTCAAGCAAGCATGCACACTTAGGCAACATTTTTTCACCATGGTTTATTTAGCTTGAAAAATAAGATGATGTATTTTAGGGCTGGTCTCCTCAGTTCAACCTTGATGTTTTACCAATCTCGTCCATATGTCGGTATTTATAATGATAAGTTCAATTAAGAATGATATTTTCCTATTTTTCATTTCCCATTCACTATAGAATAATACTTACTGAATTATTGACTGAATAATAACATTTAAACTTTTTCCCACACAGAGAAAATAAGCGTTGAAAAGTCAGTCAAAAGATGCGTTCCACAGAATATTTAATGGGGAGTTATAAATGTAATCTTGCAGAAATAATAATTGTCCAAGTAAATAAATTAAAAGTACACAGTGTATAAGTGGTAACTAAGTAAGGTACGGTAAAAATCCAAATTATTTTCTTTGCGTATTTAATCAACGTTATGCCACAAATGCTGTTGATTGAGTCATATTTCTATATAAATGGAACGAACGGAGACTTTCTCTCATGGTGACGGTCTTTGGACCGCAGCTGAGAAATAAGATAAAGCATTATGTAAAGAATATTTTCCTGTTCCGAGGAAATCATAGGTCATGCTGTGAGCTCAGAGGAAGGAACTAATATTTGCATTTTGCGGGAAGTGTTTTCTGCAGGGAGCGTTTGGTTTGGGACTCTGGAGATATTGGTCATCAGATGCTGTTTTCTCTTCTCTGCAGATGAGCACCTCTCATGAGACTAGCGTTACACAACACACACATGCATTCACACATTTAGAGCTTCGTTTTTTTATAGAAAGATTTTTACAAATGCAATTAACCCTTTCCCTATCAGTGCTTTAAGAATTTGCATGAAAGAAATATTCACAAAAATGTCATGACTTTTGCATGATTGTGTAAACAGTCAATATACATATAAAAAAAAGAGCAGAGCCTCTGCTTTAATAATAAATAAAAATTTAATGTAAACAAAAAGTTGAGAAAATTGCATTTTTTGGCGCTTTTCCACTGCTGGTACGGCTCGGTTCGGCTCGGTACGGTTCGACTCGGCGCGGAACGGTTCGGCCCGCTTTACTTTTCCACTGCGTGGTACGACTCGACTCGGTACGGCACGGTTCGGTTCGCTTTAGCTCGGTTGCTTTTCCACCGCAGTTAGTACCTCTTCAAAGTGGGTGGGACTGATCGTTATTTTGTCCCTACACTGTTGTAGGTCCGGTGATAGCCGTGTGCGGCTAAGAGCTAAGCTACTAGCTGCTACTTGGAACACTTTTTCATTCCGTTTTGCCCCATCCAGCTCTGGCTGGATCCGCTCCTCGGCAACCAACGAGAGGAACGTCTGCACCTCGTCCACTGACCACGATTTAGCCATTTCTTTTTAAAGTTAAAAAAACAGATGCTACCGCGTTGGCTGTTGTCTACTGGTTATTTAAATCTAGCGGGTTTAGTGTCCAATGACGCTGGTAGTGACGATTCTGTCTGACCAATCAGTGATCTGCAGTGTTTTTACGTCACATTTTAGTACCGCTACGGTACGCTTGGAACCTCAACAGACCAGGTACCATTTAAAGCGAGCCGAAGCGAGCCGTACCGTACTGGACCATGCAGTGGAAAAGCACCACAAGTGAGCCGTACCGAACCGAACCGTACCGTACTATGCAGTGGAAAAGTGCCAAAGTGTGCCGTACCGAACCGAACCGTACCGTACTATGCAGTGGAAAAGCTTCCCTTGACTTCAGAGCGATTATCAAAACATAGATGAAGATATATTGATCATGTTAGCTTACATGTGAATATGCAGTCCTCTATCCGCAGATCTTCTTCTTCGCTTGATTTTTGGATCCAGAGATTCTGCATATTTCAGAAGATGCGTAATAGCGCCCCCTATCGCATAACAGGGAACATTTACATTACATTTACATTGGGAAAACACAGATTGCTGGTAAAACTCGTCAATGGCAGGGAAAGAGTTAACAAATCATTAACAAACACCATAAACCTACCACTAAAAGTAATATATATATATATATATATATATATATACACACAAACTGTATATTATAAATCGAGGGCTTGGAACCAGAGGGGCGTAAGTGGCATTTTGGGCGACAATGAGTTCTATATATCAAATCAAAGGTCTTGATGAGCTCTATCTAGTTGTGCCAAAAAGACCTATCTGAGATCAAACTGTATTGAATAAAGCAACAAAACAATACAGACCTAACACAAAAGTCTGAGTAATGTTTGGAGCCAGACGGGCGTAAGTCCACTTATGCCCTTCTGGCTCTGAAAAATACATGTAGGACCCACATTTTTGTTCAGAGCCAGAAGGCCGTAAGTGTAGTTGGTGCCCTAAAACTGCATTCAAAATGGCTGACACAACTGCAGACATGGAACTGTCTGAGGCAGAAACGATTTTGATGAATATTATGAAACAAAGTGATGAATCCTACACTCACCTAAAGGATTATTAGGAACACCTGTTCAATTTCTCATTAATGCAATTATCTAATCAACCAATTACATGGCAGTTGCTTCAATGCATTTAGGGGTGTGGTCCTGGTCAAGACAATCTCCTGAACTCCAAACTGAATGTCAGAATGGGAAAGAAAGGTGATTTAAGCAATTTTGAGCGTGGCATGGTTGTTGGTGCCAGACGGGCCGGTCTGAGTATTTCACAATCTGCTCAGTTACTGGGATTTTCACGCACAACCATTTCTAGGGTTTACAAAGAATGGTGTGAAAAGGGAAAAACATCCAGTATGCGGCAGTCCTGTGGGCGAAAATGCCTTGTTGATGCTAGAGGTCAGAGGAGAATGGGCCGACTGATTCAAGCTGATAGAAGAGCAACTTTGACTGAAATAACCACTCGTTACAACCGAGGTATCCAGCAAAGCATTTGTGAAGCCACAACACGCACAACCTTGAGGCGGATGGGCTACAACAGCAGAAGACCCCACCGGGTACCACTCATCTCCACTACAAATAGGAAAAAGAGGCTACAATTTGCAAGAGCTCACCAAAATTGGACAGTTGAAGACTGTAAAAATGTTGCCTAGTCTGATGAGTCTCGATTTCTGTTGAGACATTCAGATGGTAGAGTCAGAATTTGGCGTAAACAGAATGAGAACATGGATCCATCATGCCTTGTTACCACTGTGCAGGCTGGTGGTGGTGGTGTAATGGTGTGGGGGATGTTTTCTTGGCACACTTTAGGCCCCTTAGTGCCAATTGGGCATCGTTTAAATGCCACGGCCTACCTGAGCATTGTTTCTGACCATGTCCATCCCTTTATGGCCACCATGTACCCATCCTCTGATGGCTACTTCCAGCAGGTTAATGCACCATGTCACAAAGCTCGAATCATTTCAAATTGGTTTCTTGAACATGACAATGAGTTCACTGTACTAAAATGGCCCCCACAGTCACCAGATCTCAACCCAATAGAGCATCTTTGGGATGTGGTGGATCGGGAGCTTCGTGCCCTGGATGTGCATCCCACAAATCTCCATCAACTGCAAGATGCTATACTATCAATATGGGCCAACATTTCTAAAGAATACTTTCAGCACCTTGTTGAATCAATGCCACGTAGAATTAAGGCAGTTCTGAAGGCGAAAGGGGGTCAAACACAGTATTAGTATGGTGTTCCTAATAATCCTTTAGGTGAGTGTATATTGAAGAAGTTGAAGTTGAGTCAGAGTTGTTTGAATGCATTTCCTCACAAGAGTGATGATAGTAATACATAATCATGCCTTGAGAGCCTTACCTTGTTAGCCTAGCCTAGCATGGCTAATGTTAATCCCATTGGTTTGGTCTGATCTGGCTAACTGTGCCTGTGTTCTGACAGAGAATATTCTTTTGAACTTTCTCATAATCTACTTTACCCAAGCCTTGAACTAATAGATTCAGGGCACTCATGTAGGATATTATATTAATAAATATTAATGTGTTAATCATTAAGGGACACAGCCACATGAGGTGAAGAAGAGAGATCAACTTGAGGGACACATGGAGAGAGATGGAGGAAGTGAGTTCTGACTTGCATAGAAAATAAGTTAGAACATTACCTTATCTAATCCTTACCCCGAATTATTAGTATCAGGGCATTCATGTAGGATATTAATAAATATTAATTATATAATTTAGGGACACAGCATGAGATGAGGGAGAGAGATGAGGGACACATGGAGACAGCAGAAGATGGGGAAAGAGAGACAGGCTGGGACACAGATCATGCAATTGATGAGGGACACATGGAGACAGAAGAAGATCGAGGGACTGAGACAGTAGACATTGAGCCTGTTTAGGAGGGAGGGGTTGAAAGTGGCCAGGAAGAGGATGCCAACACACCACAAAAAGGAAGAAAAAGACAGAGAGATGTTGAAAATTGGAAAAGAAACCAACGTAAAAGGTTAAGAAATTCTGGCCGAGGCTACATTAATTCACATGGCATTCATGTTTCAGGAAGGAAGGTGAGAGAAAAGAACTAAAAAGCAAAAAGAACACGAGAGAACTGTCAATTGAATAGAGTATTGAAAAAAAAAGAATTGTAATGAAATCAATTGAACAACTCATGAATTGCCAATCAGAAGTGTGTTTAGCAAGTTCAGTGACTTTAATTACAGTCTGTAGTGTTCAGCAGATGCCCAGAATGGAAAGGTAAAAAAAAAAAAAAATGAATGAGTTAATTGAAAAAGAATTACTTGTTCAAGTGTTAATTATTCAATCAATTCCCCTTTTGATCAATTATTTTCTGCATTGTTCAGCAGATACGCCTAATATGTCCATAGAAGACTTGGAAATGTTTGGTGCCAAAAAGGCGTATCTGAAGTTTTTGACATATTTTTTTATTTTAAAATGTTTTAGAACATGTTCATTGTGTTAATATGCCATACATTTTTTACTTAAATACTCATTCATGTAAGTATGCCTGTGGTTGCAATGTTTGTGGTTTAAGGTTAATGATACAGGTGATTGAAGTGTGGTCAAAATTTTGTTTTGTCTCTCCTGTAAAGTTTGTCAAAAGCCACTTATGCCCCTCTGGCTCCAAGCCCTTGAAATTGAGTCCTTTGGAATATCCCCAAATGGAGATTTTGTCAAATGTAGTTTTAGATTTAGAAAAACTGAAGACTTTTCTTAAACTGTATGTAAGCTCGGTGTTTGGTGGACTTATGAGAAAGCAAATCCCTGAAGTTTTTGTTCATAACAGACATCTTTGAAATTTTTATAACAATTGCATTACATGTGTTGAACAGGAAACCTTTTTTTTTTTTAAATACCAGAATGAACAATCAGCCATTTCAACACAGTTCTGTCTTGCAAGCAGTGTCATTATATTTTTTTTAATACCAAATCAGTAGTATATAAACATTTATGATTAACTGTACCTGAATGAGTAAAAGTTTAATTACATTTTTCATCTATCATTTGTTGATGGGTCCATATTCACTGTTATAGAGATCACTGATGGCCAGGAATGTACTTTAAATGTCAGTGCAATAGAACAGGTGATTTCATTGCAATACAACACTAAGCATATGGAGGTGTTTTAATTCTACATATTTAGAGTTTAAAACTGCTGTATCAATCTTCAGATATCTTCTTTTGTGTTTTTGCTGAAGAAAGTAAATCATGACTGTTCAGAGTGACAACGCAATATTTCATTTAAGTTGTTTCAAAGCAGCTTTGCGTACAGAAAATGCAGTTGTGCTAAAAAACACAATTGGTTGCATGTTTTTTACTTTTGTTTTGTTTTGTTTTTACGATAAATGTAATGATTGACTAATAGCCAGGAATATGCTTTAAATTAGAGCTGCACGATTCTGGAAAAATTGAGAATTAGTTTAAAACAGAGATCACGATTCTCCCACAGTTCTACATAGACAACTAAACAAATTAGGTTCTGACAAAATGTTAATTGCTGCAGTTTATTTAAAAATATTTAATTCGTTTGAATGAATAACACAAAAAAAGGTCAGGTTGAATGAATAATTCAATGACTATTTTTTAACAGTCCCTTGTCGCCACCTACTGGTGTAACAATGTATAATCAATACAATCTTAATTTGAAGCAAAAAGACAAATAATTTAGTCTATTTTGATCACTACCATAACATCAGTGTTTATATCCGAACTATAAACTTTTATCCCAGAACTTCTATGATAATTTGAATTATTGTATAATGATACTGTGTGTTTGAAAAGAGTGTGTGTTTGTGAAGCTGTTTCACATCTAAACATGACGACTGCTGTCTCTGGGTCAGAACGCAGATCTGAATGTTCACTGTGATCGGACTTGTCAAAGGTTTAATAGACGGAGCCGAATCGCTGTCGGTAATGAATAAGATCACGTCGGTGATTGGATGGAGATTGCGATCTTTTAACGATTAATCCTGCAGCTACGATTACAGTAACAGTGCAAGGGAACAGATGAGTTCATTACAGTAAAGCACTAAGACTAGCGATGAACAGATTAGGAGCTGAAAGGAGACTCCCTGTCTTCTGTATACTTAGCGGCTGGTCATTAGCATAGCTTAGCATTGTTGAAGTATATTTGATCCCGCTGGTTCAGCGGCAGTCTGGATGATGGTTCTGCAGGGAAACTATATATGTGACCCTGGATCACAAAACCAGTCACAAGTCGTACGGGTATATTTGTGGCAATAGCCAACAATACATTGTATGGGTCAAAATTATCGATTTTTATTTTATGCCAAAAATCATTAGGATATTAGGTAAAGATCATGTCCCATTGTGAATGCTGCACAATCGCGAACATAAATGGAGAACTTTAAAGGCGATTTTCTCAATGTTTCGATTTTTTTGCACCCTCAGATTCAATAGTTGTATCTCAGCCAAAATATTGTCATATCATAACAAACCACACATCAATGGAAAGCTTATTTATTCAGCTTTCATGTGATTTATAAATCTCAATTTAAAAAAATTGACCCATGTGATGTGGTCCAGGGTCACATATGAAGGTATTTTTGGTGCAAATCAACTGAGTGCCTGTGACAGTGGGATTTGTAGTTGTAGAGAATAGCCACACATGTGTATCATTAATGTCACAGAGAAAAATGTTTTAAGAGTTGCAAACATGTAGATTTGTTTCTCTCTCCCACAAACACAACAGTTACACCTTCTCAAATTCTTCATTGCAGGTCCACAAATCCTATCCTACGAATTGCAAATCAATAATCTCTAGCTCTGGCTATCAAACACAAACATGCAGTGGATGGGAACTGTGTGAGCACCTGTAGTCACACTCGCTCACAGTGGGACGGGTTTCACCCCACATCGGTCACCTGACCTGTGAATATTTAAACCAGAGCATGATAATAATAGCAGTCCCTTCGCATGCCCTTTAGCGAACGTGTTTTGTGTGGATGAGAAACTGCTTAGTTCCACTGTGACTTCACACAATGAGAAAATTCATTGAAAGGGCGAGTAAAGATCCTCCTAGGTGGAGACAAACATTATTCTTAGAAACCCACGCCAACATGTGAAAGCAGCGTGAGCTCATTCCTCTGCCTTGTGACCGATAGAAGAGGAGACTAGCCGAGGCAGAACAGAGTTAAACACAGAAGACAGTCAGAGTTTAAAACTACACACTAGTGTGGCTTATCCCGAAGACTATCATCGTGTGTGTGTGTGTGTGTGTGTGTGTGTGTACAACCAGTCGGCAATCATTTAACATAATTTATCAAATAAATATGTTTCAACACAGAAATATTTTGTATGTAAATATAGTGGTGAATGGTATGGTTGTAACACTTTTGTTTGCGCCATTTCATCTCAAACTTTGATATAATGCACCAACATTTATGTCTGCTATAAAATAAAGTTGTTTGAAAGAAGACTAATTATGCTTTTTCCATGTTCATCTTTCTTTAGAGTCTGTAATGTTGCTGTTATTAGAGTTATTTTCTCTATAACAGTGTCAGTGTTTCTGAACTCCTGAAACGCCTCCATTGTGTTCTTGAGTTTTCTGAACAGACACGTCACAATATTCCTCATTTAAATAATTCATACGCAGAATAAAGGGGCGGGGCCTGGTTGAGTTAGTTAGTAGTGTGTTAAACTGGCGGTTATGGAAAGGGGCGGGACATTTCCCAAACACACTGGAAGCGCTCGACCAATCACAATATACTGCTCCAGCCGACCAATCAGAGCACAGTGTGCTTTTCAGAAGGAGGGGCTTCATAGAGACAGGAACTAAAACAGAGCGTTACTCATAGATATCCATAATAAAGCCTAGATGTCTCGTCCGCGCTGCTGGCCAATGGAGGTCGACGTCCGCACTGGCGGCCATCTTGCCACAGGCAGCTCGCTCACTCAAAACATTGTATTTTAATGGTGCATGAACTTTTTAAATAACCATAACTTGCTCAATTTTCTACCGATTTCCAAAAGGTTTGGTTTGTTATAAACGTCAGAGATGTAGTTATGACACTGCATACTTATGAATAATAAGTGTGTAAATAAATAATCATCCAGAATTATAGCCACGTTAATAACGTTTGTAAGAAACCGAACCGTTTGTAAATCCGTCAAGATTTCAACGAGATAAGAGTATTTGTGTTTGTGCTGATCACTCATCTTACATCAGGAACCACAGAGCCCGCCAGAAAGCTTGCCTGTGACAAGATGGCCGCCGGTGATGACGATAGAGACTCCGCCGTAAGACTTCTAGCCTTTATTATGGATATCTATGGCATTACTGACAGACTGGAAAGAGAGGAGCCGCAACAATGGAGAATATGGGGAAAATAATCAACATTTAAGCAGGAGTGGATGAAAACATGGACGAGCAGTTTATTGTTTATCCAATTATTTGTGTTAAAAATGCCTTGTTGAAGATTATTTTACAAGAATGCCTTCCCTGATTAAAATGATCGCAAATCAAATTAGCCAGATGTAGAACACAAATGTGTTTTTGCCCTGTAAATCTTCCATGTTTTAACAAAGACTTTTAAAATTTCTCCAGTAGTCAGGTACAGGGATATGTCCAACGCACGAATAATAACAAAAACTACTGAATAATAGGAATAATATTTGTCATTTGTTAGACCAGAAAACAAGCACAGGATAAAGTGATATTGTAATGAACATGTTTAAAACTACAGAGTCTGTTTAGTCAATATATGACTAAACATCATGAATGAAAGTGTGTGTGGTGTAAAATGAGGCCAGTTGCACCAGCAGTCTCTGACAGGGTCAGGTGAAGTGTGAATCTATTCACAAAGCTTTATGTTTATTAACCCTCTGGGGTCCTTCAGTCCAAATGGACCCGAAGCATTTAAATAAAAAAATTTAGCCTCCTCGGAATGGTCCGAAATTTGGTGACTTTGTTGGACCTATATGAACACCCAAAAAAATTGGGGACAGGATTTGAATAGTCTAAGTGGTTGTAAAAAAAAATAGTTACACTCAGGACCTTCGGGTCCAAATGGACCCGCATAGGAAATGAATGGGAAATTGGCAAAAAGTTTTTTTGTGCGTACAATCTACAAATCAGCCACGATCCAGAAAAAAAGCACACAACAGTGAAGGGGTGAATCTATAAAACATCAAGAGTGTAAAACAGACACAGCCACACACACACACACACACACACTTTTATACACGTAAACACTAATATATTCAGATTACATGTGTGTTTTGAATTTTTAAAATGCTCAGTTTGTCCACCAGATGGCATCCATCTCATTTCAAAAATTGCTTTCATGAGGCCTAGGCTTGACTCTAAAATGAAATACAGCTTAAAAAAAAAAAAAAAAAAAAAAAAATCTATTATATTCAATGGGGTGAAAAATGGGTCATAATTATATGACCCAAAAAATGGGTCATAAATGGGTCATAACGGAGGAAAAGGGGTTCGAGAGGAGGAATACTTAAAAGGCTACGGAGAAGAGGTACTAAACTGCCCTTACCTGCTATCACCTTATCAAATGTGAGATCCCTGAGAAATAAAATTGACGAACTGTCTGCGTTGATCAAATTTGATGAAGATTATCGTCGCACAAGCCTTTTCTGTTTTACTGAGACATGGCTCTCCCAGGAAACAGCAGATTTTCACCTTGATGGATTTACTTTGATTCGGTTTGATCGAGATACTTTTAAAACTCAGAAAACTGTTGGTGGGGGCCTGTGTATGGCTGTGAATAACAGATGGGCAACGAACTTTACGCTGAAGGAAACCGTTTGCTCAAAACATTATGAAATTATGGTGGTCTCCTTTCGACCGCATTATCTCCCTCGAGAATTTACTCAAATAATGGTGATACTAGTGTACGTCCCGGGACCGGATTTTATGTTAGCTGCTGAAAGCATTGCAGGCATTTTTAATAATATTGTAAATAAAGTTGGAGATCAGCCGGTGTTTTTGCTCGGAGATTTTAATTGATGTGACGTTGCTACACACCTGCCGAATCTGGAGCAATATGTCACGTCTGTCACTAGGCTGGACAAAACACTGGACTTGTGCTATGGAAATATACCAAGTGCTTACATCTCCAAGGCACGCCCACCTCTTGGTCGTTCCGATCATAATACTGTTCTACTTCTACCTCGATATAGGCAAAAACTTAAAACTGAGAAAGTGAAAACTAGGACTATCCAGGTATGGGACTTTGATTCCACTGAAAAACTAAAAGGATGCTTTGAAGTAACAGATTGGAATGTATTTTTTAAGGACTGTGGAAATGATGTAGATATGCTCAATGCTTCCATATCTGGGTATGTAGATTTTTGTGTAGATAGTACTATTCCTGTAAAACATGTGAGGTGTTATCCTAACAATAAGCCTTGGATTACAAAAGATCTGAAACATTGTTTAAATCTTAAAAAAATAGCTTTTTTAAATGGAGACAAATATGGTTTTAACCTTTTACAGAAAGAATTTAAGCAAAAAATTAAGGGGGCCAAAAAGCAATATAAACGTAAGGTTGAGGAAAAGTTTACAAGAGGTAATGCACGGATGACCTGGCAAGGCCTAAACACTATGATGGGAAGAAACCAGAAGCAACACAATATCCAATGTCCGGACCCTGCCTGCTTTGCTACTGAACTGAATGAGTTTTATGCTCGTTTTAATAATAACTATTCAGATGAGCACTGGACTCCGACAGAGCATTCTGACTTTTCACCCATAATAATTGAGGAACAGATTGTGGAAAAGGTTCTAATGAAAGTCAAACCCCAAAAGACATCGGGGATGGACGGAATAAAAGGCAAGGTACTGAGGGAATGTGCATCTCAGTTGAAGGGTGTGTTGACACAACTTTTTCAGCTGTCTCTTGACTTTAATGTTGTACCGCATTCCTGGAAGGAAAGTACCATCATCCCGTTACCAAAAAAGGCTCATGCTAAGGTGCTTGAAGACTATAGACCAGTGGCCTTAACATCAGTGCTCTGTAAATGTATGGAGAAAGTGGTTTGTCAGCAACTCTCCCAGGCAATGGCTGGCAAACGAGACCCTTTACAATTTGCTTATAGAACGGGGCGTGGAGTCGAAGATGCAACCCTCACTTTGCTGGACAGGGCTGGAAAGTATTTGGACTTGGCAAATTCATACATTAGGATCTTATTTATGGACTTCTCTTCTGCCTTTAATACTGTGAATATAAACACACTTCTGAGGCGCCTGGAGGAGCTACAGGTGCATCGAACCTTGATCTTATGGATTAATTGTTTTTTAAGGGACCGTCTACAACATGTAATGGTAAATGGCGAAAAGTCAGAGAATGTGGTTTTAAAATCTGGTCTCCCACAAGGATGTGTTTTATCCCCAATGCTTTTCTCTATTTATACAAACGAGATAACCTGTAATAGTGATAACCTGATGCTTATAAAATATGCAGATGATATGGCACTGGTGGGATGTGTGAAGGATATCCAATCACTGGACATTTATTTTGATTTTGTTGATTCTCTCACAGCCTGGATGGAGGAGAGTTCTTTGCAGCTTAATATTAACAAAACCAAGGAAATGTGTTGTGGGGCTAATAATGCACGTATACTCTTTAAGCCTTTGATACTTAATGGAGAGGAAGTTGAGCAGGTGGGATCTTTTAAATACCTGGGTACAGAGATTGACTCCCAGTTTAAATTTGATAAGCACTCAGAAACTGTTTTTAAGAAGACGTATCAACGTCTAGGTTTATTGAGGAAATTGAGGAGTTTTAATGTTGAAAAGGACATTCTGAAAGTGGTGTATAAATCACTTATCGAATCTGTGCTTACTTTCAACATTGTATCCTGGTTTAACTCTCTTTCTGTCAAATGTAAAAATAGACTGTTAAGGATTATAATTATGGCTGGTAAAATTATTGGTGAGAAACAAGTAACTCTGTCTGATCTTTACATTGCGGCAGTGAAAAGGAAAGCGTCTGTTATTGTGACAGACTCTACTCATCCCCTGCATAGTTCATTTAATGTACTTCCATCTGGTAGACGATATAAAGTACCTTTGGTGAAAAAGGCCAAGTATAAGGAGACTTTTATTCCGACTGCCATTGATATTTTAAATAGGAAATAGGGGAGGGGAGGGGAGGAGGGGGGAGGCGTATCTTAAATAGTGTGGTTGTCTTTTGTATTGTACTGTTTGTTGAGCCCTTGTCTAAAGACAATTTTCTACCCCCCTGTGGGGATAGACAATAAAGCTTTTTTTGAATTTTGAATTTGAATTGAATTGAATTGAATTGAATTATTGCATAAATATTAATTATAAATCATAAAATGATCTCAAAACACCAAAAAAAAAAAAAGGAAAAGAAAAAATATTACAAAAAACAAGTTTGGACCCGAAGGTCCTGAGTGTGACTCTGAAATGAAGGACCAACGAAAACAACAAAAAAAATGCCTTGATCAGAGGAAAAATGCAGGAGTACACTTAACATTACATATATGAACAGACCGTTCTGTTATATAGCTCTCTAGAACTAGCATGAGATGAAGTACATTTTTAGTTAATTCAGATTTGGCCTATTATAACACATAATGTTCAGTAAATGTCCTGAATACAATGATTCGAATTCAGAAATATTGATAGAAGGAAGTAAAGATAATGTTCACGAGTCATGGTCCATTCAAGTAAAGGACACAAGCAATGTGTCTTATATTGTTTCAATGCGTATCACAAATAAAAAATTCACTAAATCGTACAAACA
>JARWKJ010000004.1:56129179-56146679 GCA_029959095.1 Rhinichthys osculus | reverse complement strand
GTGAATATAAGAGACTTCTTTTTTTATTTCTTTTTTTTTTTAAAGTCCCCAAACTTTTGAACGCTAGTGTTTAATTTTACATCTTTAATAGCTTCTTTTTTTTTCTTCTTTTTTTTTTACAAAAATGGGTTCAGGTGTCAGAGCAGGGCGTTACACTCACGTGAATAGTTTTATATTTAATACAAAATTCAAATATCTATTTTTTGATTTTGGCTCCACTTCTAACAATATGCAGCTTCTCTAACCTGAGTATTTGAGTAGGCTAATATATGACACACTGATCAAAGACTTGCTTTCAGAGAGTTTATGTGGAAGATGTTCAAAGCAACACATGCTGTCCTTTAGGCCTTCCTTAATAGTAATAAGACTGTTCTTTATCCAAACAGAGTTGTAATATTGGCGACACGGTTTTGGAGAAGGCCAGAGAGTGTCCATCATCAGCCGGCTGTGGGAGATTGGGATTAGCTGGAATAAACAGGTTCTCCAAATGGTGGGAGAAGCTGATTGGCCGTCAGCAGTCACATGCTAAATGTCAAACGATTTATTAGTGCCGCCATGTTTTATGTGTGCGTTTTGGGATCTTTATTGTACATGAAGCCTTTTATAGATTGTTAATGTAATATGTAAAAGATAAACAATTAGAGAAAGAGTTATTAGTGAATGATTTAAAAGGTCTTTAAAGGCAGAAGAGACAAATGACCTTATAGATCTTCCTTCTTTGTAGTTTATGGGGGATTAAATGAACTTAAAATGTTGACTGTTTGTTTTTAGACATATAAAACGTATGTTTCATTGGCTCATTCACTGCATTGTTTTATTAAAGCAGTAGAGTTGTCTCTTTTGGTGATATGATGATGATGTCAACATCTACTCATGCGTCACATCAACTTAAACAGGTTATTTCAGTCCAGTTGCTGTTATTCAAGTCTTTGTCTCGAGTTTCCACCCCGGTGACGCATCGCACGCTGTGGTCGAGCTGCTCAATGTCACACTGCAAAGGGAAATTCATAATGGATGACAAATAATGCAGCAATTAAACAGGGAGTTCAAAAGACCATTTATAGTGATGTAATGGTGTCAAAATTTTATTTATTTGAAGGTTGTGGAAGTTTTATGCTTTGTGTGTGGGCATGAACGCAACAGCTGTTAGATTTAGATCGGTTTCATTCAGGCTTTTTTCAACATACGCAGTGGCATATTTGAAGTTTAAAGCTTTCTGAGAGACACTTTGAGATTTCAAGCAAATTCAACAGTTCTTGGTTGAGTCCGTAGCTTTGTGTGACATTGAGTGCTTTATGATGAAATGTATCCAGTATTTTGAGCCCAGATCCTACAACAGCTGTCTAAGAAACAACCAATAGGATGTGTGTGTGTGTGTGTGTGTGTGTGTGTGTGTGTGTGTGTGTGTGTGTGTGTGTGTGTGTGTGTGTGTGTGTGTGTGTGTGTGTGTGTGTGTGCGTGCATGTGTGTGTGTGTGTGTGTGTGTGTGTGTGTGTGCATCACATTAATGTAATTGTTACTTTAGTCTGTTGTAAAGAATGAACAGTCCACACAATCCTGTTTATGCGTGTCTGACTTTTTTTTAACCATTACATTTTTAAAAATGTAATGTTTGATTATAATGACTAATAATACATAAAGTAATACTAAATAATATACTAAATATACTTAATAATAAATACTTAATAATACTCTTATTAAGATCTGCCTCCATTTTGGTATGCAATTCTCAGTTTTTACAATCCTATTAAGCCAATGTGTTGACCTGCATGTTGTCTTCTTCAAGAAGCTGTTTCTCTTGATCATCCGTCACAGACTCATGTCGATGTCGATGTCTAGTCTTGGGCTCGTGCCCGGCTGTATCGTCTGATATGAGTGCGCTCTTCATCACTCCATCTGTATTCTGAGGGTCTTTAAAGCATCGGGTGACTCGGCTCAAGTCCACACTATCAGAGTTGCTATCTCTCAGAAAACATGGTCACTGATGCTACGCTTTCAAATGGATATAACGCACTCAAAAAAACAAGCTGTTGAACGAACTTAATTAAATTAAGGAAAACTTTTCCACGAAATTGAATTACATTTTTTCCAACAAAATACGTTTTTTGTAAATGATTTGTTTTAATCTTTTAAATCATTTAGTCAAGACTACAAACAAAAGTGTGTCAGTCCTATACTAGATAAAGTTTTGCAATGCCTAAGAGAGAACATTTTTTATTATAATTTGAGCTAACTATCAAAAAAAATTCAAGAACTACTTGTTTATTTACATATAACAATACATATTAATTATGTAGGTCTAAGTCCGAGGTTTGATGCATGTATTTATAGTGTATAATGAGTGCCCACAGCCTAATACAGTCACCTCTCTTATGGTAAGTAACCACAAAAATCAAAAACATTACAGAAAGTCCTCTAAGTTTCTAACATAACTGAACATTAAACACTAAAATTATCCGAAAAAAAAAAAAAATAAAAATAACAATTTAATCCCTAAATGTACCCTCCTAATGCAGCCCCTTGCAAAGCATGCTGGGAACTATAGATCCACTGCAGTTACTTTCAACTAAAATTATTCATGTTTTCACACAAATTAATTAAGTGAACTTAAGTTTTAAATATTTTAAGTTGATTGAACACAATTTAATTAAGTTGAAACAAAATGTTTAAAAAAAATCGTGTTACTTTAGCTTATTTTGATTAATTAAATTGAACAAGCCTACCATTTAAATACTGTTATAATATACATATATTTTGGTCAGTATCGGCTGGTCAGTGTGGTAATAATGTAAATTTGAGTGCATAATTTATATTTTAAGGGCTCATTATTATGGTTTAGCATTTATCTGTAACGTAGAGCAATGTTAGCAATGTTAAGTCGACTAATGGCTTAAATTAATGACTACTAGTTGACTAGATAAATCTCTAGTTGAGTAATTTATCAAGGATCATTATATTTTATACAGATTTGTGTTGCAATCTAAAATTATTGCATATTATGGCTTATTATATAATGATATCACTATTGAATATTTTTATGATATTATTTCCTTTAATGTTACTAATAAAAATTTATAATGTGTATTATGTGTTTATTGATGGGGTCTAAAGTTATTAAATATCAGTTCTGCATATTGGTTATGATCAAAAACTTAAAAATATTTACAGTTGTAAAAAAATAAATGTTAGTTTCACTCAACTGACAAGCAGCAATCATAAAAAAAGTGTGAGTCTGGAGCGTCAGCTGGATTTATGAGGACTGGACGTCTGCAGTGTGGGAGATTACACACTGTTTTTATTAGTCTTGCACAAAAACACAAGCGAAAGAGCAGTCAGATCCTCATTGAGCACAAGTTAACAGACTAATAAAGTTATTTAAAGATCATACTGAACATGACGAATGTCCAGTCTTGACAACTTCCTCTTTTATTAAGTCTTCAAAGTCATAGGACTCTCATAATAATTGTCATTATAGTTATGTATAGCAACCTTATATTAAGCAGTATGTGAATTTTCACGCTCGTTTGTGCTTATAATCCTGTATTTTAGCACAAAATTGCCTTCACGGGATGTAAAATTCCCTCTACAATCTCTGAAAACAGAAGCTGGTTTTCCAGAAGATGCTGGCTGCGTCCCAAATCACATACGTCCCTATATAGTAGGTGAAAAACAGTATGTGACAAAAGAAGTATGTCTGAATTCACAGTACTCATAAAACTGTAGGCAAAAAGTCCCTGGATGACCTTTACTACTTCTGGTGAGATTGTGAAGTGTGTATACGATGGACACTTTACTATCCCATGAGGCCACAGGAGAGTGTTATGAATGATAGTGAAGCGACACAACTGACTGGTTGATCATGTGATAATGACAACATGGTGAATGTTGTCATTACGAACTGTTCCTCTATTTGAACATTCCTTTCTGTACATGATTGGTTCTTCATGAGCTGTCCTTCTGACAGTTGAAGTTAATTTTACAAACTTTCTTTGTCCTCTCCTTATACACAACATCTTTGTGATACTTATATTTGCTCATGTCATTTTTATTTTCTTTATACAACACATTAATATGATATTGAATGTTTTTTGGAAGGCACATTTCCTTTTATTATACTTAGAAAAACAATATTGCTTGTGAAATACAAATATTTGCAGTCATGTCTGCCCGTCTTATTGAATTCTTCTTAGGCTAGTGTCTCAGGCAAATTACTGACTTTGCACATATCAAAGCAAACCTTCTTATCAACCTGTTGGACACATATTACAAGCTCAAAATTATTATTCTCACATTGTTTTAGAGCAGGGGTCTCCAACACGTAGCTCGAGGCCTGATTGGTGGTAGCTCGCCAAGGGCCTGTTCATATATCGCGCTCACATATTTTGCGCGCTCAAGTTCGTTATTTCAAATGTAGGTGCGCGGCAAGCGCGCTCATAATTGAAGCGACGCGCTCATTTTTTACAGGCGCAGTATGTTTGTACTTCGCGGTTGTCGACAACAAACCCACCGTAAGCTGTCACGAGACTATCTATGGTAGCCCATAAGGGATAAAAAAACAGGGTAAAAAAACGCGTCACACGCAACGACAGGCCGCACTAACATTAAACTTTAATGTCAAGTAGGGGGCCACAACCGCGAGTTTGAGACCACTGCTTTATAGAACATACATTTTTAGCAGTCGTGAAGTAATTACTTATTCAAAAACAGTAAGAGAGTATGTGATTTTGGACGCAGCCCCTGTGTTTATCATCTGAGCCTCATATATGTGTCCATGTTCATATTCAGAGTGTGATGTAGTTTCTACGACACTCATTACATATTCTGTTTTGCAAATTATTTTTGCAACTGATTAATTAATACGCATCGGAATCAGTGCGCAAGGACGAATTTTAAGGATGACGATTACGAAAAAACAGGCTCATTTTCATGCCTGTTAAATTCAAAATGGCGTCTGTCTTGAGTAAGGTCATTGCAAAATAAGAAGGTGCCATTAGGCTTTAGCATGACGATGAGAACCACCAGAACCAACCATTTTCCACCAGTGTAGCGGCCAGTTTCACGAGATGCCGGATTGGACAGGAGACATAGTGGACAGTCTGTTTCGCTGAAGAAAGTGTGCTGGAGTTACATGATCTAAACATGCATGAGTTCCACGTGAATTAGTTCACAAACCTTCAGTGTTATGGAATGAGAAGTGGTCTCAAAGTGATTTTGCATGGTTCCCTGACAGGATTAATTATTATTTTTTTCAGTTTCAAATATATCACTAAATTGTATGATTTGCATTGATCATTTCTGAGTAACCGATTGGTTAACATTCACCCTATTTATTCTAATAGATTGCACACTAAAAGCAAAGAAATCAAGTTCAGAAGAGAAACACAGTCTTGTTGTGTATATGATTAAGTTGAACAATCTCTGTTTTGCTGTGTTTTAGGGGGTGTCTGATGAGTGTGTTCAGATACATCTGCCATGACCATTGTGAATTATTCTGATGAAGTGCCCTTGTCGGGTTGGCAGGGCTTCTTGAAGTGATCGAGTTCTCATCACTCGCTGAAGAGCTCACTCAATGTTGTGATTTCAAGAGAGGCAAGCCTTAAAATAAAGCTCGTTCAGATAAAACATGCACGGATTTGGCCTAAGAGAGTGTGTACGCTATACACTCCAACGTTTAGATTTATAAAAACGGTTTTGACGTGAAAAAGTGCTTAGCGCCACATCAGGACCTTAACTACTGTACGCACTTTTCCTTGTGGCAGAGTCGGAGAACTGCATGTACATGTGTGGAAATCTAATGCAATAATAATAAAATTACACCGTTCAAATATTTAGTATGCATACTTTGGTTCCAGACATGTCAATTATTTCGCTCATATAAAATGGCCTATAATGCAGAAATATATTTCACATTTCACATCATATGAATGTTTTTTGTGAGTATGTTTGTTATTTGCACTTACATTTTCTCTGAATCACACGAACGCACATTTGATAAATGATCTTAGATTGAATGTAAGACGGTTAACATTTGATAAAAGAGGCCCTCCTCTCCGCTGGGATTTGTTTGATCCTCAGATGGGAAATCCTGGGAAAGGGTGTGATGAATATAACAATGAGGAATGTTATGAAATAAAGAGGGAAAACAAATAATAAATGTGTCTAGCTCAAGATTTTTGCATAAATTGGTGGGGGGTTTTCTTACTTTTTCTTCAAAATAATTACAAATTTAGGTTGCTCTTTATTTTACAGTATGTGTACTTCTATATACTTACCTAAGAAAGTACTGGTTAATATAAGTTAACTACATAGGTTAAGGTTAGGTTTAGGTCTAGGTTCAAGGTTATTACCTTGTAATTACTATAATAAGTACATAGCATGGGGAAAAGGACTGTAAAATAAAGTGCTACCCAAAACTACTCTATAAAGCTATTCATCATAATGTACTTTACAGGCTGCAAATCACGTAAGAGTGTCATGGTGGATTTTAAATATACGCCTTTTCAAAACTTCGACACCAAACCTCCGGAAGTATCAAAATCCAGATCATTTACCAGGGTTATGTCATGTGACAGTGTGGCATTATTTATGTCTTCATGACAACTGAGCATATTCAAAATCCCCACCCTATATTTTCAATACTATAATTATAGCTTTCCTGTAGCTCAAATAGTAGAGCGTTGGCGCTTGCAACACCAAGGTCATGGGTTCGATTTCCAGGGAAAGCAAGAACTGATAAGAATGTAAAATGTGTACCTTGAAATGCAATTTAAGTCGCTTTGGATAAAAGCGTCTGCCAAATGCATACATGTAAATGTAAATAAAATAAAAAGAGTTTTTCCCATTTCCCATTCAGTTGCAGATTATTTCCAGTGGTGTAATATGAAGTAATGAGCATTTGAGGAAATGTGCCTAAACTATCACGAAAAGCTTAATAGGTTTTTATAAAATACACTCAGTAATGCTCAATCATGCAATTCAATGCACAATACTACTACTATAGCAATAAAAGAGAGGCAGGAGGCAATGTTGTCGATTTTTACCATCTAAATGTTTTATTTGTGTTTTGTAATGACACTTTTTAAACCTCTATTTTCTCTTGCACTTGCTATCTTAGGAGATGCGTTGGAATTGTAAACAGTGAAAATGATAAAATACATTTCATGTAACTACTTACAAGCAGTGTCCGTCCAAAGCACAGGACGACCATACCTGCGCCACCCCCGATTTATAACAATACATGTCATTTTATAGCTTTAAGGTTCACATATTTACATAGGTCCAGCAACGCTTCATGATACGCCCACAAAACCTTGTGTGTTTTTATCTTTTTTAACCATTTTTTCTTAAGAATCATATATACATCCATTAACCCGGCTGCCTGCTGCCAGGGAAACACAGTTAGAATAATTGGTATACTAATGTAATCCTTACATTACCTGTAACTTACGATAATATTAATGCAGAGCTCAATCCATTGTCTTTTTCATACAAAAGGTAAACTTATCCATAAGACAAGTCCACAAATAAAAATAATAAACATATTGCACTTACATCAGGACAGCGGCTGACCTGGATCAAAGTGGAAAAGGGAAACTCAGCTGAGTGCAATGAACAAAGCAACCAGTGAAACTTATTAATAAATAACTACATTTTTGTACTGGTAAAACATGTCGTCTTTCTTATTAACAAATGAAGAAGGGACAGATCCTAACTGACCTTGTGCCCTATTAAATATCGAGTGCGTGATTAAACCTAAAGTCCGAAAAGTGAGGAGACAAAGGGTTAAATAAGTCTGGAAGCTTCATAGTTGAGTGCCGTAATATCCTGAGAATACTGTCTCTTTCATAATCCTAATATGTGTCGCTACAATGAATGGCTTATTGGCTTTACAGATCGCAGCTAAGCATGTTTTGCACAGTCTTCAGAGACCAACGACAGTCCATTTCAAGCCGGAGCCAAGCGTTCGGTCCGTTCCTCCTTTGTACGTTTATCGGATTCAATCATATCTCGGAGTCGACGGACATGGAGGAAGGTTCACAGGAACACCAGCGAGCAGTAAGTGCATGTCCATCGACGATTCTTACGTGCCATCCAGACGTTTTTCAGTGTCCAGGAAAGTCACGGTGAAATGGAGAACAAAGAGAGGTTGGTGCCGGATCAGGAGAGGAAGAGGTTAAACAGTACCCAGTTGTCAAAGTGTTTAAAGAGGCGATAGCGGCCTCGATAATCTCCAGTACACAAATTAAATAACATTCAAATGGGAATAACCAGCATTATTCAGCATGGTGTTGCCCCACTCGTCCAGCGCCATCTTTCCCCATTTGTAAACGACGCCTCGTGCATTTCTGTCTTTTTGCCACATTAACAGATAGAATGGCTGAATACAATGAAATGCTAAGTGAAAGAAACCTTGCGGATGCTACTTCTTATAGTGTCTCTCTCTCGGTGTCGTCTTAGGAGGAGGAGGATGTCGATGTGGTGCTTGGTTTCTTCTGGTTCACTAAGTCCACGTAGAGCTCCGAGCGCAGAAATCGAGCGTACGAGTCTTTCTCCATCAGGCCGTATATCCTCCTCTGGGCCAGGTCGAAGCACGAGCGGTTGATGTCTTGCAAGTTCTCTTTAGTGTGTTCCCTGGTGTAGGAATCCAAATTCACCTGCGGGACGAAAAAAAAAAAGAGCCATTACTTCCAAGTCCACAGTCGCTTCAGTCAGAAATGCAGGTCTAAGCACAACAAATCTCTAAGCAACACACATTAGTGGTGTTTAATAGTTGAATCAGTGAACTGAATCGGGTGAATGATTCAATGACTCGCTCCTGAATGAGAACATATCGATCCATACATTTCCAATCACCGTCTATTTTCATTCTAATAAAATGTAATGTACATTCACGTCATTTTACTTTGTGCTTTACAGGTGAAACTCGAAAAATCTGAATGTCGTGCAAAAGTTCATTTATGTCAGTAATTCAACTTAAAAGGTGAAACTAATATAGACTCATTACATGCAAAGTGAGATATTTCAAGCCTTTATTTGTTATAATTTGGATGATTATGGCTTACAGCTTATGAAAATCATAATCAAAGTCAAAATTAGAATAGAATAAAGGTTTTCTGTAAGCCATAATCATCAAAATTATACCAAATAAAGGCTTGAAATATCTCACTTTGCATGTAATGAATCTTAGTTTCACCTTTTAAGCCTTTATTTGTTATAATTTTGATGATTATGGCTTACAGAAAACCTTTATTCTATTCTAATTTTGACTTTGATTATGATTTTCATAAGCTGTAAGCCATAATCATCCAAATTATAACAAATAAAGGCTTGAAATATCTCACTTTGCATGTAATGAGTTTTAGTTTCACCTTTTAAGTTGAATTACTGACACAATACTGAAACTTTTGCACGATATTCTGATTTTTCGAGTTTCACCTGTATACTTTGGGCATTCATTTACAGAAAACTAGTTAAAACTGAAAATGCGAGTGTTTCTAATACAACGGCTGAGGGAGTGATGGCAAATTTGACATCTTTGTCTCTTTTGACCAACAGAATCAATCTCTTGATATTTTGGAAAGTCATAGAAACACTGTCATGGATTTTTTTTGCGGGGGCAAATGGGAATTCAAAAACTTATATTTGTTGTAGTTCACCACTAAAGAAGTCTACCCAATTATGATGACTTCTGAGAGCCATGGAAATGTGAAATTGAGCTAAATCCCTCATTAGAAACTTTCATGTAGGGGTTTTTGGAGTCAAACTCTGCAGGAAAGTTGCCCTCTAAAAAACATATTTTGGCATATCTTTATTATCGTTCAAATTCTATACTAATAAAACATTTGCTGTGGAAACTTTAAGTATGGGAACATTAACAAAGCCCTAGAACTTTCAGTGCATAGAATAGCTAATAGAAAGTGGGAAAAAACTTCTAACACAATACTTATTTATTCATTTTTTATTTATTTGAATTTTTATTTCGAGCAATATAGTGACATATAACACAGGCAATAAGAAGCATTTGATTTTTAACAACAAAAATCAATCAATTGCTCGAAGTCGGACTTATTAAAAGATGTAATAAGAAAACAAGGATTTAATTTGTAAAATATAAATCATTTCATTGTAAATAATATTTTTGTTTACTCAAATTACAGATACAAGGTATCATATATACAAATGACAACTTATTTAATCATATATATTCAATAAAAAGTATGTAAATGGCTATTATTGTTCAATAAATAATATTTTATATCATAATGTTGACGTACTTGGTATTGAGAAACAGTCTGATGGGGGTTTATCAACGACTTCAGGGCAGGTTACATGGTTACGCCAATAGGGGACTTTAAGGGTGCGTTAGTACATTCATTTAAAAAAATGCTGGAACGAAGAAAGGTTGTAAACAAGGGAATTATTGTAACTTTGAACAACACCTTATAAGGCGCAACGCTTCTGACGCTTCACTGAGATCAACGCATTGACAGGCACACGAATAACCTTTAAAAGGATACTATGACAAAGATAACGACATATCGTCATTCAAATTGTTTTTTTTTTTTCCCCTTGAATACATGATTGACCTGAAGAATAAAAAAGCTGTATCATATACTTGGAAATAAATGAGCAATATCAAGCTCATATCAGCCATATGTAAATTTTGCGTGAATGTACTTATTTATTTATTTTTTCAATAAAAAAGTATCTTTAATTTGGCAAGGGTTTCCAGGACGTCAATTGCAAGCACTTTAAGCACCTTGTACGAACCATTTGTGGATGTACAAAAATCTGATCATACGCAAGTCATGTAGACTTTAGTAGTAGTTTGTACTACATTTTCATTTACAGAAGCTCATGGAGATTGGCACACAACATAGACAGGCTTATTCACTTTTAAAAGGGAGAAGAAAACACTTCCCAAATCTTCTGTTGTTGATTGGTGATGTTTGATTATTGTGTTAGGTCATTTTAAAAATCCGGGTCCTGAAGCTAAAACCAGTTGAGAAAACTGATCTTTTTTATATAAACCTGCTCTTAAATGGCACATGAAAATCAAACCGTGGTTGGTTCCTTAAAGGGATAGTTCACCCAAAAAATGTTGTCATTACTTACTCACCCTTAAAGGGATAGTTCACTTTGAAATAAATGTTTGGTATGTTTTAGCTTACCTCAAGGGCATCCAAGATGTAGGTGTCTTTGTTTCCGCAGTAGTTTTAATTTTTATATATTTTTAGGTCAAACCGTTCTTGTCTGTCAGTCATATAATGCAGGTCTATGGTCACCACCTCAAAGAGCATGCACAGAGAAGTCCAAATTAAACATGATTTAATGACTCGTAAATGTAAGTACACATTGATGGCCTAAGACACGAAACGAGCGGTTTGTGTGAGAAAACGAACAGTATTTATATCGTTTTTATCGTTTTAAAATTTAAACTACTGTGGAAACAAAGACACCTACATCTTGGATGCCCTTGAGGTAAGCTAAAACATACCAAAAATTAATTTCAAAGTGAACTATCCCTTTAACAGCACCCATTGACTTCCATATTAGGAAAAAAGTCAATTGGTGCTGTCGCCTGTCTTGTTACCAACATTCTTTCAAATATCTTCTTTCGTGTTCAACAGAAGAAAGAAACTCATACAGGTTTGAGTAAACTATGACAAAAAAATGTAAGTTTTTAAGTGAACTATCCCTTTAACATTTCTATCCAGAATAAGCTGAAATCTGGACTGGCCTTCATGCTGGAAGCAGTGTGAATCTACACAAAGCTCAGCCTGATTTCCACAGCTGGAAAGTGCAGCGAGCTCCTGCTTCTCGTCTCATTTTGAGTTTCCAAACTCCTTTCCAAGTTTGGAAAATGAAAACATGCACTCAAACTGTCAGCTGTGTGTTGTGCGGCCAAGAGGGAGTCCATTAGTCAGGCATGACATCATATCCTCCATGGCTCTGACAAATGTTTTAGTTTCATGACACAATGCGGAGCATTTTAAGAATATTTCCAGCCAAGCTGCTAAATAATACCGAATGGCATTGATACTTAACTGTTTCAATTCCCAGTTAGAACTTTAAACGTTGCAAATAAATACGAGACGCCATGCTCACCTCTTTACAGGATTGGATGGCGATGAACTCCGCATAGATTTTCTTAGCTTTCGATGTCATCTTGGACTGGGATTTAATCTTCTTGTAATCCTCGCAGGCCAGCCAGAAATCCAGATTCTCTTCACTAAACTCTGTGCGCAGGAAAGCTCTGAACGCCGCCAGCCCATCTGAGGAGGGAGAGAAGAAACAGGCAGAAAGAGGGGAGATGTTATTGGATGGATAAACAGAGAGCCATGGCAACGGCAGCCTCCACGCGCGCCAACCCGTGAGTCAATACTAGCGCACTAACCAGTCCAGAACACGACTCGCACCGAGATTTCACTGCATTTGTTCTCATGCAAGACTCTCGCTGCTATGCCTTGGACGAAACATTATTCTCTTATTAATTCAACATTTCTTGCATTTCAGTGACAAATTCAAACCTCACGTTATTTGTGTTGCAACTAGAATGCAGTTTAAGCAACATTTTAAATCATCTTTTCCTAACCAGGGATGCCATTTCCAGTTTAAATCTCATTCATTTTATGTGATTTACAGGTGAATTTCCATGCCTAAAACAAGTGAAAACAAATGTGCCAGATCCACACTGCAAAAATGCTTTTCTTTCTTAGTATTTTTGTCTTGTTTCCAGTCCAAATATCCAAAAATTCTTGAATCAAGATGTTTTTACTAGATAAGTCTTGTTTTCTGGGGAAATTAATCAAAATTAAGTGAGTTGTTGCTTAAAAAAGCTAAATATCTGCCAATGGGGTAAAAAAAATATTCTTAATTCAATTATTTTTCTTACCCCATTGGCAGATAATTGTGCTTGTTTTAAGCAAAAACTCACTTAATTTTGATTTATTTCCCCAAAAACAAGACATAATATCGTATGGCATTTTACTACTTTAGTAAACGCATCTTGATTTACGAATTTTTTGATATTTGGACTGGAAACAAGACAGAAATACTAAGGAAGAAAGGCATTTTTTTGCAACATTTAATGAAGGATGTGATTGTTTTTCCAGTGTATTACAGTAGCACTACATTGACATTTCCTTTCAGATCTAAACGCGGCCAGTATTAAAATAGAAGGAAGTGTGGCTCCGTCCCAAAGCACGCAATCACCTTTCCGTTCCCATAAGAGCCTGCTGATAACAGCATGTGGATGCTCTCAGCCTTTCATACGAGGGAAACATTCACTGCGGAAAAGCCCCAACAGTGTCTCACAAGCACTCTTGAACCTCACAAACCCAGAGTTTGATCAGAAATGACATGATATGATATGGATGGTGGGCTTTTGCTGGAATGCATTAATCTGTGGTCTCTCTCTGACTCCATACGGATATAGGACTCATCTGGGATTACTATGAAAGCCATTGAGCATGTTCAACAGAGCGTTCATTCAGTGACTCGGGAAGTCGAGAGGAAACACGAATGCCTAAAACAATGCAACAATGCAGCCGCCATCCCTGTGGATTCAAGCCAAGCCAAAGGAATTCAGCAAATACAACAAGCCCATTATATTACATCCACAGAAGCATAATGATAAAAGAAAATATGTCTTACATTTGTGGACGAGCAGCTTGTCCAACGATTCGCCCCACTTCATCGCCTCTTCTGGAGTGGGCCTGCAAATAAAGGCAGTACGGTTTTTAAGCAAACCCATCTCTGTCAGGTTTCTCATTGTATGACCCATTCGAAGCTGTGCCCTTCTCTCGCTCGAGTGTGTGTGTGTGTGTGTGTGTGTGAGCCTGAGCGTCTGAGTGAGTCTCTGTTGGACGGCCTCTTTTATATGTCTCTCTATGAAGAGGAGGAGCTGAACCAATAGGACGGGGTGTTAGACAGAGGCTCCGCCCACATCTTCTCTCAAAGACTCATTCTTGTCTTCAGCGTCTGTCTAAGCTCAGCTCTGCAGCCTCGACACTTACTATGACACCGCCTAATAAGGGAACGGTATCTAACAGGGAAGCATTATTCAAGATAAAATCATAAAGTGTGCTGAAGCAAAGGTCTATGCTTTCCACCTGTGATCATTCTGACCTATACAACTTCTGTGCATTGATTTAATAAAATCTGTTCCATGCAACAACAATATTTTGCAGGTTATGCATAGCTGAACATACTTAAAATACTAACGCTATCGTGGATCAAACATCTTTTGCAATGTTTAACCCTAACTCTCAACCCTGTGATGCATGACATCCACTACATTAGACATATCTTTGGAAGTCATTGTTTTTAGAGATACTATTATTGTTTTTGTTAATATTTTGAATTATATGTCAGTATTGGGTAACAGTTTATTTCGAGGGTCCAGTTTAGACATTTTACTAACTATAAGTAACTTTGTAACTAGCAGTCATTAGAATATTATACTTTAATATCTGCAAACACTTTATTTTGATGCTCATCAACAGACATTATTGACTATAAGTAACTTACATGTAAACTTATTCTACCAAACCCGAACCTAACAGTCAAACACTGTTAGTGTTAGTGAGAGTGAGTTAACATGTAGTTGCAAAATGAGTTATAGTTAGTAGAATTATTTTAGTATTTGAAGTTAAAATGAATGAAAATGAGAAATGCTCCCTTGGCAACTAGCTGAAATAAATTAAGTTCACTTTTTTTTCTATTATATTTTATTTCTGTTCTGGTATCCTCTGAACCTTATATTATTTATAGACTTTGATGACTGCTAATCAGGGCTTGACATGAACTTTTTTGCTCACCTGCCACTGTGGCGAGTGGTTTTCCAAAGTCACTCAGCATTTTCACTGACCACAATTTTGACATTGATACTTTGGGGGAAAACTAAAATATGTAGATATTTTTAATATTAACTAATTTGGCATCAGGTATATTAAGCTGCTGTCACTTTAAGACCTGATGCACGGATCCATTATACTGTTACACATGTGTTTTCTGTCTCAACTGTTTACATTCACTTAAAACATTACTGACTGTGTTTACGTAAATCCTCACCAAAAATGGCCTTTTGACACTATTTAGTGTGTATTTGACTGTTTAAGTGTGAAAAAACTCAATGAGGCTTTATGTGGCGCATAAAATTAAAATTAAAATTATGCGCAATACACGCAAACCCACACCGAAATTCAACAACAATATTCATCTGGAGCGAATGAAACGAGTAAATGAGGAGAGGCGGGTTTGTGTGTATTGGTGAATTGGAAGCGTTTCAGATATTTCAGTATCGGTGTAAAAAAAAAAACGATATTTTTGACAACACTACATTGCACTTAGTTTATAATTTCAGATGCCATTTTACAAGACTACATTTGAAAAATGTATATAAATTTCCACCCGCCAAAGTGTCAAGAAGGAGCGACTGCGTTACACACTGCCGAACTACACACACATTTGGCAGGTGTTAATGTCAAGCCCTGCTGGTAAAATATATCGTTAATATCACAAACAACATTTTCACTTCCAAATGTATTGATCTAAAAGACATCCTTTCAGTTAGTCTGTCTCTTTCATCCCACACACACGAGCAGAGAGCCACCAGCTGGATCATTACCCAGCAAGCAGGCGGACACCACACACACACACACACACACACACTTACTTGATAGACTTCAAGGTTTTGTCGAGCTTGCCGACTGGGGTGCTTCCGGGAGACTCATTCCTCCTCCTCAGGAAAGCGAGTCGGTTCTTCATGTCTTTGGCCCTGCAGAAAAACGCACAGAAGTGTAAGAGTTGAGTTCTGGAGGTCGTAACAAAACCAAACCAACACATCGATCTGAGTCCCGGAAAACACAACGGCATAAATCCAAAACGCGGTAACCCATACATGTTTTCCTCAATCCGCAGTTATCAAAGTCGAGCCGCCGTTCGAAGTTCCTCTCAGTTCTTTCTGCCTCTCGTGGATCTCTCGTCTTCGTCTGAGCGAGCGGATGAGTGAAGGGAGGGTTCTCAACTCTCCACACCGTCGATCCGTTGTTCAGGAGCCACCGGGGGGTCCCGGGAGCCCTAACCTAAGGCCGACGGGCCCCGGGGACTGACTGTTCACCCCTGGATCCCCGTCTCATGAGATGAACCTCCAGATGCCCGTCCTCGTGTAGCTCTTCCAGAGGAGCACTGATTTCCACTGTGGTTTGCAGATCCTCTGCCCTCATCATCTCATCCGACCTCTCGCACCACAGGCACACGCTGATGACAGCACCAAAAAAAGAAGTTCAATCCCATTTTTGGCCCTCCGAAGGCCAGCGTTCCTACATAAAGCACACGCGGAGAGTTCCTGCGCTCCAGGATTGAGCAATAAACCCTCTTAACTCAACAGCAATAATAATCCTGAATAGAATATCATTAAAAAATGCCATTTAATATACAGGTGAAACTCGAAAAATTCAAATATCGTGCAAAAGTTCATTTATTTCAGTAGTTCAACTTAAAAGGTGACTAATATATTATATCGACTCATTACATGCAAAGTGAGATATTTCAAGCCTTTATTTGTTATAATTTTGATGGCTTACAGCTTATGAAAACCCCAAAGTCAAAATTAGAATATTGTGAAAAGGTTTTCATAAGCTGTAAGCCATCAAAATTATAACAAATAAAGGCTTGAAATATCTCACTTTGCATGTAATGAGTCTATATATTAGTTTCACCTTTTAAGTTGAACTACTGAAATAAATGAACTTTTGCACGATATTTGAATTTTTCGAGTTTCACCTGTAATATATAAACATGTTTTTTCAGGGATAGTGTAACAGCTTTAAATGTGGCTCGTCTCATCAGAACGAATAATTTTTTGTGATTTGACACTGTTTATTGATTTGTTTTTCTGGCAGTTCGTATAAATCTGTAAAAACATCAGTTTATACACTAACGTTTAAAAGTTTGGGGTCGGTAAGATTTGTTCATGTTTTTTTTTTAAATAAGTCTCTTCTGCTCACCAAGGATGCATTTATTTGATCAAAATATTGCCAGATATTATTACAATTTCAAATAGTTATGTGAATATATTGTAAAATGTCATTTATTCCGGTGATCGAAGCTGAATTTTCAGCATCATTACTCCAGTCTCCAGTGTCACATGATCCTCTTTCACATTTAGAGGAAACCGTGTGACATTTTTTCAGGGAGTTCAAAAGAAAAGCATTTTTTATAACATTACAAACTGTCAATTTTGACCAATGTAATGCGCCTTTGGTGAATACATTTTTTTTTTTTTAAGGTTTATATAGGATAGACAACAGTCTGCTAAACAAGTCAAACAAGGGCATTATACTGTATCACTATGGCAGTATTAATAGTTCCTAACTAGTTCCTATTAATAGCTCAGAAACAATCAAGTCCGGTTCATAAGAAGCACTGGTGGTTAATAATCCGACATATTCAGCCCTCGGGGTTTGATGACGGAAAGCGTAGACGAGCCTCGACA
>JARWKJ010000004.1:56086679-56116679 GCA_029959095.1 Rhinichthys osculus | reverse complement strand
GTGCATGTGTCCCGTCAGAGGAAAGCAGCTGTGTGCCCTCGGGTGAGCCGTAACTCAGACTGCTCTTACACTGCTCTCAGACCAGCGCTAGTGTCTGCGTATGTGTCTCATAAACCAGGTGCGAGGAAAAACAACGTCCCTCTGTTAGAGGCAAACCAGGTGCGTCTGCTCACATTACAGGTTTTCTCAGTCGCTTTGGTGCATTTCTCACATCACTATTTACATTTGCACAACATTAGTTCAACCTCCACAACATTTAGTCATGTGTGCACATCATAGTAGCAGTTTCTCATTCCTTCCAACAAATTGTGAATGCTTTTGGACATGCATCAATTGCTTTCACTCTCTGCTGTTTTATAACATTATCATTTGCTTATGTCAGTCAAAATGAACTATACTTGTGAATGCTGAATAGACACTGTAAAACGAATAGTCCTCATTTCATTGCTTGAGTCATCACATACAAAAATGTTGAACTAGTTGTCAAAATCTGTCAAGCAAATTTTACAATTTTTTTTTTTTTTTTTTTTTTTTTATCCTAAATTGAACAATTTCTCTCAGGTGAACCTCAGCTTTCACTGATGAGAAGGGACGTGCGTGAATGATTTACAGTATTGTGTATGTTGTATGTTCAGTTCCAATATGTACTGTGATATCGTTTACAGCTCTATGCAAAGGGAGTTTATGTTTGTTGTAAATAAGGGTGTATTTTTTTATTTTGCACAATGCTGTGAACAAATTAGAATTGCAAAGAGCATATGCAGTAAAAATGTGAAACATACATATGCATACATAGGGTCTTGTACTCAGTTACCTCACTAAACCTTCAGATGGCTGTGCAAATAGTATATAGTGCTGTCTTGAGCATTTTCAGGTAGTGTCACCAAGATCTGACTTTTTTGCATTGGAAAACATTTACAGAGTAAACTTTCATAATGAAAACATGACAAAGCCATTTGACTATCTTGTTCTTAAACAGTGGTGTCAGGACTTTTCATCTTGATGACACAGACACTTTCATTGACATGAATACTTGCTTTCGAGGAATGAACTATCCCATTTTGAGCAAGTGACACGCTTTTGCAGGTTATCAACTAGGTTTTGCAGTTTGTACTAATTGTTTTGAGAACTGCATTAACTGTTGTGCAAATGTAAATAGTGATGTGAGAAATGCACCAAAGCGACTGTACCTGATCTGTGCGAGGACTTTATTACGAGCGTTTATATCAAACCTGAAAAAGCTTCAGCTACTTCAGATCAATACACATGCGAGAGTGTTTATAGTGCCGGGCAACGATTAATCACATCCAAAATAAAAGTTTGTGTTTACATGATATATGTGTATGTACTGTGTATAATTATTTTGTATTTATAAATACACACACGTGCATGTCTATATTTAAGAAAAATGTGTTATTTATACATAAAACATCTATATATTATATATATATATATATGTATGTACATGTGGATAGTTCATATGTCTATTTTTAAGAAAAATTTGTTATTTATACATAAAATATTTAAATGTATATATAATATAAATTATATATAAATATATATACAGTATATACATGCAAGTATTTCTTAAATATATACATGCACACATATATTATGTAAACACAAACTTTTATTTTGGATGTTACTAAATGTAGAACCCGCAGATTTCATTCTCAGTGAGGCTTCGCCATTTTAGATGTGAGAAGACATACTATTATCAGGTTATTATCAGATAAGACATACTATTATCAGGTTATTATCAGATAATAACCTGATATAGCACGAGATCACGAATCAAGGGGTCGGCCGAGCTAAGTGATACTTGTCACATATCCCGCTGGGAAACATGCAAAAACATCTCTTTAATGTCCAACTAAGTGTCTCAAACAAAACTTGGGAAAATGTTCTTCTGACCTGCATCACATCTACATCTAGTGTTTCTAAATGCAGTGTTTAGTTGCTCATGTGAAGCACTCATTGTCACAGTCTTCGTGTCTTTGCGGGGAAATGGAAACACAGTACATGCCTGTAGTGGCATTTCTGCAAAACAATGATAATATGAGGATTCGTGCTTGTTTTGCAACACTTTCAAAGTGAACTGTCCAGTGAGTGGGACTTAACCGAGCAAACAGGAGATAAAAACTCATGTGTAGAAGTCAGATAAAACAGCAGGTCTTCTAGCGTGACTCCGAGCAAAAGACATCAGAGAAGACACATATGATGCAAATGTTTAAAGTGTATTAGTTCACAAATCATGCACTATGGTCAAAATATGTTGAGGTCATCATAACATAGCATGTGCATGAAAATAAGTCTTTATTAATTGATGACCTGCCCCTGTAATCATAATTTGTGTTAAAAAAAAGAAGGAACAAGGAATTTTACTGCCTATAGTGTTCAATTCAATTCACATTTATTTGTATAGCGCTTTTCACAATACATATTGTTTCAAAGCAGCTTTACAAAAAATGCATGAGTCCACATTACAATAGAGTGATCTGTTATCAGATTTCAGAAATGTACATACTGTATATAAATCAGTTAGCTAATAATGTATTCATTTAAACAACGTATTAATCTAAGGAGAAACAATGAGCTCATTGAAGTAATAAATATGTTTGTTAACAAATTATTCGGATATATAGAAAAATGTAGCATTGGTGCATGTTGTTCATTTCATCTGGAATCTGCAGTGAATTTTATGCATATAAGTAAGTTTTGCAGAAATGTTATTTTTCCAATGAGCCGATGTTGGCAGATTCTGTAGAGTGGCTGAGACGTCGTCTACATACTGTAGAGTACATGTAAGTTCAAGGAAGCCAAGAGTGTTGTTCCTCAAACATGTGCAGTGTCACATTCCTGTTTATTGTTTTGATGTCATTCATCCAAATGAGGCTCAATTTCACATATATTTCACAACAGAGTGTTACGTGTGTGTGTGTGTGTGTGTGTGTGTGTGTGTGTGTGTGTGTGTGTGTGTGTGTGTGTGTGTGTGTGTGTGTGTGTGTGTGTTAACTACCCTTCCTCCTGTTATTGATCTCTTTTAAAGCAGAACATAGGCACTTGTGTGTGTGTGTGTGTGTGTGTTAACTACACTCTAAATATTGCTGGGTTGTTTTAACCCAAATTTGGGTCAAATATGGACAAAAACAACCGTTGGGTTAAAAATATCATTTAAAAATATAACCCAATGGCTGGGTTTGTCCATATTTGACCCAAATTTGGGTTAAAAAGACCCAGCAATTTTTAGAGTGTACCCTTCCTCCTGTTATTGATCTCTTTTAAAGCAGAACATAGGCACTTGTGTGTGTGTGTGTGTGTGTGTGTGTGTGTGTGTGTGCGTGTGTGTGTGTGTGTGTGTGTGTGTGTGTGTGTGTGTGTGTGTGTGTGTGTGTCTCCATTCAACTAGGCCGTATTGATCTTAATATAATAAACCAAAACTTAGTGGCAGATGCTATTTACACTATAAGTGCAAGTACACTTTTATATACACACTGTTGTGCAAATACACACTATTCCAGCCAGTCGGATCAATGCTAGGATACTTAAAATTTCTATTATAGGCCTATTAAATACATGTTAAACACTTTAATCCCACCCGTTAGCCACTTTATTTCCACTTGTGGAATATATTCTTCCGTTTTATTTATCATAAACACCCTTCAGAGCTGATATGCGATGAGAAAAGGGAGAAGAAGAGGATCAGAAAAAGGTGGATTCAAATATGGGGTCAGTCAACAGTCAAAAGCTAAATCCACTTTTCTTACGTTCTGCCACTGTCCCAGTTGCAAGCTTGGTTTCTATTGTTATTCATCGGGCTCAACCAAACAATGGTGGGCGGAGCTAATGTAAATAGCCTCTATTTGCACTTATTGCAAACAGACACAAATCAAACCATGGCCACTTAGCTGTACAAACAATTCACATATACGTTGAACACACATTAACCCTCTAATGTCACGGTCACAATACACTTTGAGTGTGCAAAATTACTTCAGACCCCACAACCCTGCATATACCATGCTTATAAGTGTGTTCATTGAATTGTGTTTCAGGTCTCTCACTCTCACGTGTGTATGAAAGTAAATCCAGTGCAAAGTCTAGTGTTTCCAAGCCTTGATGCAGCTGAAACAACAGAAACTGAACAGCTGCACAACAGTGTTTATGTGTAAAGACTTGCACTGAGATATGAAGTAATGTCGTTTTCACTGTGCCGCCGTCACCTAGTTTACTAAAACACCACTTAAAATAAGTGTGTGCAAGAAGATTAAAACATTACAAGCTTTTAAGAGGCAGAAGAGATATCCGAAACATTACTGTGTCCAGTAATCCCGCACGCGATCTGAGAAAGCAGCGGATGATAAACATGCCGGATCTTTTCTCCACAGATTTGCTTGATTTGAAGGAGACTGGATATAAACACGTCTCTTTGTGCCTGATAAAATTCCTTTATAAATGGAAGATCAATATGATCAATTAGTGAAAAAAGAAGAGCAACACTGTTTCAGCAAATCAAATTGGGAGTCACTCACAGTATCACAAGAAATTAATTCGAGGTCAGATTTAGGGATTCCAGACAGTCCCAGTTCACCAGACAGTAAAAACCTTTCCTTTATTGTGTTGAACTCACAATTCCCAGTATAAAAAACCACAAACACTTTGTCACAATTGACACCTCACAATACAAAGGCTCTGATTAACTATCAGTGATGAGCTTAATACAGTATCACACACACACACACACACACACACACACACACACACACACACACACACAAACTCTGCTGAGATAAGAACATCATAACATCAGTTTGAGAAACTCTACATATAAATAAAGGTTCCCCAAAGAACCTTTCAGTGATCTTAAAAGAACATTTGAATATTCTAAAGAACTCTTTTCCACAACAAAGAACCTTTTGTGCAACTAAAAGGTTCCATGGATGTTGAAGGTTCTTTATAGAACCATCGATGCCAATAAAGAGTCTCTATTTTTACTGTTGGCTGCAACACACACACACACACACACACACTGATCTTCAACCAGCTCAATGTGAAGATGCATGTTTCGAAACTAACAACACAATACTCGCATTACTACAAAACAAAAAGCACACACAAATAAAGTGTTAATATGTATTCATTTATTTTTATACATTTTTATGTATGATAAAGTATATTTATAGTTGACATTTCCGTCACTTTGAGATGTAATGCTACTTAGTCAATTTAGTCAAAATGATTTCATGATGTGCTTCTATAAAAATCCTTAAACCATTTATTAATCTTAGTTATTGTTAATTTGAACATTCACTAAAGCATTATTAAAATCAAATATTGTATCGGTTTCCATTATCGGTAACACTTTACAATAAGGTTCCATTTGTTAACATTAACATGTACTAACATGTAACATGTAGGCTAGTAACTAACTATCATTATTTAACATACTTCAAATCCTTGTTTTTTATTAAACCCAACAATTACTATTATTAAAATAAAAACTTGAATGTGTTATTAATTAATATATTATAGTATTGTAGTAGTTATTATAGTATATATTAATTAATGGAACTGATTTGACATGAACTAACAGTGGACTGCAAATACTGTAACAAATGTGTTGCTCATACACAACAGAAACACACCGTGTTTTCACATGTGTCACAAAGCAACTGTTAAAGAAGAACTAAAGACCAACAGAGAGATTTCCGAGAGCTCATTTCAATATGTAAGTGTAACTGTAACTTGTGTAGATTGAAAGCTCTCGCTCCTCTCACCAACACAACACACAACACGCAGAGAAACTGTAAAAGGACTCACAGGTTTTTGGACTTCTTCTTCTTGGCCCCGTCAGGACCCGTGTCACAGCTGCATTCAGAGCCGGCGCTCAACTGTGGACAGAGAAACATGCGGCATCATCCAGGGACCAAAGCAATGCAGGATTCCAGATCCAAAAGTAGCTAAAGTTAATCCTCACCGCCTGGTACAGGCCATAGTGTGTGTGTGTCTGTGTGTGTGTGTGTGAGAGCGAGTGAGTGAGTGACCCTGATCACTGTAATCTTCAGTGTGTGAGACTGTGTGCATATGTGATGGCCTCCAGCCATGCCCAGGATTACAGAGAGGGGCTCAGACCGTGGTGGAGTCACATTACACACACACACACACACACACACACACACATTACACTTCCTCTCCTCACCAGGATATTACAGGCTGAAAACGGGGGAGGGGGAGGAGAACGCCAGTCTGAATGTTTGCGACCACTCTGTATGTAGCCTTTGTGTGTGTGTGTGTGTGTGTGTGTGTGTGTGTCATCTTAACCCGTGGTCTCTAGACCTCTCATGTCGTGATAAACAGTTTTTTCTTGGCCCTCTCAGTTAGACAAATATTTCCCCGACTGTATATCATGTTCGGTATCGAGTCCCTCGGGATTCGTCACACCTCTGGAAATTAGGCCTTATCATGCAAAAGCATTGTTTCACAAACTCTTCCGACAATAGCACATTACTCTCTAGACTTGGAAGGTTTCTTTATTGTGGGGAATGGTGTTTTGGAGTAGGAATGAAGTAAGAGAGACGGCTGTGACAAAGGGTAAGTTGTAACATGCAAATATTTTTAAATAAAATGAAACTTTCACCCACGTTACAAAACAACAACTATAACATCATGGCTGTCCAGATGGAGAGGGCTTTTAACACTTTACAAAGTATTTCTAGTGAACTCTATTGGTAATTGTACTAAAAAATTTTTTATTTTTTTTTATTGTTATGCCATTTTATATATATTTGTTTTATAGTTTGTTCAATGATTTAGAATCAAATGTTGAATAAAAAATGTAATTTTTAAAGTAAAAAAGTAATGTTTTAAAGTAATGTTTAAAATAATAGTTAATAATGCCTAATAATTAGTTATTTTATATTATTATTAAAGTTTTTGTTAATATTTTGAATATAGTTTTCATTTTAATTTCAGTTTAATTAAAGTTTTAATCATTTTGTCATTTGTATTATTATTTTTTTAAACGTCTATATAGATTTTATTAAGCTTCTGGTTACACTTTATTTTAAATGTCCATTTTAGACAATCTACTACTATATGTAACTTTGCAAACATGTCAACTAGCAGTCATTAGAGTATTAGTAGACGGTTAGGTTAATTAGTTGACATGTTGTTACAAAGTTACTTATAGTGTCTAAAGTGGACCATCAAAATTAAATGTTACCAAGTTATAGTTTATTTCGTTTTAGTCATTTCAGTACTTCAACTTAAACTAAATGAAAATGAGAAATGATTGGCAAATAGATTAAATAAAATCAGTCAAAGTTTTCTAATATTTTATTTGATCTCAGTTAATGCTTAGTAATGATTATTTTTTTATTTTTTTTAAGGTTTTAGTTTTAGTTCATGGTAATAACCCTGGGTTGGAGGAATGTGCTGATAGAGGTTAGAATAAAAAGTAAATTTGATTAACAAAATAAATCCATCCATCCATTTGGACACACATTCACACTCGCACTCACAGCTACACACAATTTAGTGTCTTAACAACAGGAATGCATGTGCAAAATGTAAAGTTGCAATGAAACAGTAGCATCTGATCTTTTCTTCCATATTGCTATGCACATCAGTGTAACACATTAGCGAACAAGAAAAAAATTAAACTGTGGATTGGATGTTGAGAAGTGGCTGATGTACTCAAAAATAAAAAGCTTTCAATTGTCTAAATGAATAAATCCCGGCCTACGGTTTGGGAGAGAAGTCTATCGAGTAATGGATATTTTGAATAAAGATTACAAGGTGAAAAAAATCTTCACAATGAGATTTTTATTTAATTCTGATTCTCCATCATTTCTGTTAGTTTCAACTCTTCTCAGTAGTGGGTAAAGCTAATTATTATATCACACCAGGCTCAAAGATGCAACATTAAGGGGAAACAACATGGTGAAATTAACTTTAAAGTCTAAACTACTCAAAAATGAACGAAAACAACAAAATATCAGTAATCAGGGATGTTGTTCAGTCGTGGCTGCAAGTGAAAGAGGGAATAACTATAGCCTGGGAAAACCCAGACAACTTCCGGCAAATTTAGATTTGCTCTGAAAGTTAGTCTGGCAAAGAGCTCATTCAAACCCATTTCCAATCCGCCGAAATCGAGGCACCAATCAGAAGCGTTGGGGCGGGCTTTACACGATGACGACAGCGCTGGGATTTTGAACATGATTTTGTAGCCTACATTACAAAGATGGATGCCGCCGTCGAACATCACTCGTTCCAATCAGCTATCGCGTCTGTTTTAAGCCATTTGAACGTTTCCTTTGTAACACTTTACAATACGGGTGCACTAATATGCATTAATTCATGTTTAACTAATGCATAGATAATCATGAGTTAATGTATGATTCATGAAGAACTAAACCATTAATTAATGATTACTGCATCAGCAACTAATAAAGAGTCTATATGATTAATAGATTAAGTAATACATGAATTGCTATTAATTCAATGTGTCATTGTGTATTAATTCCTTAATAACATATTTTATTAACTAATAGTGTAAATTAATGTGTTAATTACCACAATTAGTCAAAGCTATGCACTTCAACTTCCAGTTGTCTGCTTTAATTAATCATTAGCTAATGATTTGCAAAGGTATCATTATGTTATGACTTTACTTGTTGAGGCACATCGTTATTAACTAGTCATTTAGTAATTGTAGTAATTTACACATGAATTCGCACTAACAATGAAGTAATTAATCATGCATTAATGCATATTAGTGGAACTGTATTATCTGGAAGTTGAAATACAAGGCTTTGGCTCATTCTGGTAATTAACATATTAATTAACACTATTAGTTAAAAAAATGAGTTATTAGGGAATTAATTCACAATTACATATTTAATTAATAACAATTCATGTATGAACTAATACATTAACAATACAGACTCTTAATTAGTTCCTAATGTGGTAATCATTAATGAATAGCTTAGATAATCATTAGTTACACATTAATTCAGTATTATCTGTGCATTAGTTAAGCATGAATTAATGCTTATTAGTGCACCCGTATTGTAAAGTGTTACCGTTTCCTTTTAGCTAAAAACCGAGCAAAGAACAACACTCGGAGATGTTTCTCCGCCGCTCTGCATACGTCATCTCCTTCATCGCTCTGATTGGTTTAGGTCTATCCGCGACGTCCGTCGGTGACGCCCCTCTGGAAATGATTTGTCTATGACGCTTTGCCAGACCATAACTCACTTACAACTGAGAATGCTCTGGTTTTAACCAGGCTAGAATAACTGGGGAGTGTTGTCAGAACGAATGCATGGATGCAAAACAAGACAAATATCCTCAAAACTGGAGCGCAGGAGCGGCCCGACTGAGGACAACTAACCGCCGTTTAAATATAAGGACGAGATTCAGGTGCGCTCAAGTCACCAGTCAGACCAACAAAACAAGCAGAACCACAACACAACAACTGGGCCATAACAATTATTATTATTATTCCAGAATTTCGAGGTTAGATGGATAGTTCTGAGAGAACCCACCCATAATCCCACAGGGGTCAGAACAGTCAGCACTGGCATCACAATAACACAACTAATCTTAGGACCTAGAATGTGGGAAGCAGGAAACCCAGATTCCCAGAGGAGCCATTTCTGTAAGATCTGATGCCAAGGGCTGGAGAGGTTGCTTTGTGTTATTGATGATTTTTTCTCATTACCTCTCAGTTGGAAAATGCTTCTCATACTACTGACTTTACACTGAAACACAATGATCTAAGAGCTTTAAAAATATATATATATATGCCAGTTCATATATTCTTTTTACTCTGATCTTCTGGAGTGTGCATGCAGAAACTCTCTCTGACAGCACGAGCACACCTATAGAGGAATGCAAACGTTTGGGCACCCATGGTCAAAATTGATTTAATGGGTTAGTTCACCCAAAAATGAAAATGATGTCATTAATGACTCCCCCTCATGTCGCTCCAAGACACACGTCAGCAGCGTCTTACGTCAGCGGCGGAACTGAACGCGGATCCACAACAGAACCAGAATACACACACACACACACACACACACACACACGTCAGCAGCGTCTTACGTCAGCAGCGTCACTGAACGCGGATCCACAACAGAACCAGAATACACACACACACACACACACACACACACACACACACACACACGTCAGCAGCGTCTTACGTCAGCGGCGGAACTGAACGCGGATCCACAACAGAACCAGAATACACACACACACACACACACACACACACACGTCAGCAGCGTCTTACGTCAGCGGCGGCACTGAACGCGGAGCCTCAACAGAACCAGAATACACACACACACACACACACACACACGTCAGCAGCGTCTTACGTCAGTGGCGGCACTGAACGCGGAGCCTCAACAGAACCAGAATATACACACACACACACACACACACACACACACACACACCAGACACACGTCAGCAGCGTCTTACGTCAGCGGCGGAACTGAACGCGGAGCCTCAACAGAACCAGAATACACACACACACACACACCAGACACACGTCAGCAGCGTCTTACGTCAGCAGCGGCACTGAACGCGGATCCACAACAGAACCAGAATACACACACACACACACACACACACACACACACACACACACACCAGACACACGTCAGCAGCGGCACTGAACGCGGATCCACAACAGAACCGGAAGACAATACAATGTTGAATAAAGTCGTAGTTTTTGTTATTTTTGGATAAAAATGTATTTTCGGTGCTTCAACACACTCTAACTAACCCACTGATGTCACATGGACTACTTGGATGATGTCTTTATTTCCTTTCTGGACAAGGACAGTATACCGTACATACATTTACAATGGAGGGACAGAAAGCTCTCGGACTAAATCTAAAATATCTTAAACTGTGTTCCGAAGATAAACGGAGGTCTGACGGGCTTGGAGCGACATGAGGGAGAGTCATTAATGACATAATTTTCATTTTTGGGTGAACTAACCCTTTAAGTCTTTAAGTACACTCTTAAAAATAAGGTTTCCAAAAAGGGTGTTTTTACAGTTCTGTCACAAAAGAAACATTTTTGGAACATTTTAACATTCTAAAGAACTCTTTCCCACTATAAAGAACCTTTTGTACAACGCAAAGATTCCATGGATGTTTAAAGTTCTTTGTGGAACGATAGGAGCCAATAAAGAACCTTTATATTTAAGAGTGTAGAAGATGAAGTGATCTCCAGTAGGTATAATAATGAATAGAGATGCATCGATATGAACATTTTGGCTGATACCGATAATTATTTATATTTGAAACGGATAACCGATATACTGGCCAATAAATACTAAATCTAAATTTTATTTAGATTTTATTTAGGCGATATACTAAATCTAAATTTTATATATATTTTTGAGAGTTTGATTACAAAAAAGCCATGACCCAAGCACAAAATATTTATGCTCTCATTGTAATTTTATGTCGCCTATATGACAGACTTGCACTGCATATGTTGCACTGAACTGTATTTTCCTTTTTTGAAGGGATTCGGATCATATTTTAAGCAATTCAAAAGCATCATGTTGAACAGTGCGCATCTGAAGTGTCTCAGCTGAAGGAAATAATCCATTAAATATTGGCTTTAATATATCAGACACATTTTGTTATTGGGCCGATGACGATAACATTAAAAATGAACATATATATCGGCCAATAACGAAATGGTGGCCGATATATATCGTGCATCTCTAAAGATGAAACATTCTGAAACTTTTTTAAGCAAAACTAGTGTATTATTTTTGTTTTGTACAAATTCAGAGTGAAAAAAAAGGAAAGGAGCACCATGCAACATTTAATGCACCCTCATAGATATAATCTTAGATAACCTTTCCCAAAGTCTCAGACTTTATTTGTTAGCTTGTTCACAGTCATTGTTTGGAAAGGTTAGGTGATGCAAATGTCAATGACTTTTCAAAAGTCCCAACAATCAACATCCATGTGCTCCTCTAAGCAGCCATTTCCTCAGGTCTAATGCAATCCAGAAATGGCAGTAAACAGGAATGGTGGAGGTCAATCTGAGGTCTGGAAGCCGGAGAAACTTTCTGAGAGAGAACTGGAGTGGTGGAGAACTGTTTGTTACCTCGTTAACACCAAAAAAAGAACTGGTTCGGAACTGGTGCTGGTTCAAAGTTGGTTCAACTTGCGAACCTTATACCCCTTTTCCACCAAAGCATTTTGAGAGCCGGTTCGGAGCCAGTGTCTACTCGCGAACCAGTTCTTTGTGTTTCGACAGCCAAAAAAACGGTTCTCGGCCAGGAAAATTGGTTCCAAAGCGGCACCAGCTCTTTGCTGAACTAGAGTAAATTTGCTTTGGAACCAATTTTCCTGGCCGAGAACCGGTTCTTTGGCTGTCGAAACACAAAGAACTGGTTCGCGAGTAGACACCGGCTCCGAACCGGCTCTAAAAATGCTTTGGTGGAAAAGGGGTTTGTGAAGCGACACCCGCACAAATATGAATCATGCACAGAAAACCTTTCCTGCATCCTCAGCACAAAATGTCTGAAGTTTGCAAGTGAAAATAGAACTTTTGGGCTGGAATGAGCAAAGATATGATTGGAGAACAAAAGAAACATCATGAAAAGATCAATCTTTAATTGTTAACCTGTTAGCCAGCACCCCCACTTTTGAAAAATCCCCAGAAATGGCATACCCAAACTAAACCAGAAACAGTTCATGAACCCTTTGCACTAAAAGCACAAGTACGGTCTCATTTGAAAACTGACACTTGGCCGTTTATTGTAAATTTAGAATTAATTATTGTCATAAGGAAAAAAAATTGTTCAAAGTTTTGTAAAGTTATTAGAAATGATTTTTTACAATGTATAAATGACTTAATACAAATAATATTGAAGTAGGCATTGTATCAATCTAGAAATGCACTGCAGCTAAAGCCACATGTCTGACCATGTTATATTTAAAATCTGAAGATAAGTCTAAAACTGTGAATTTAATTAAATGTTTTTAAAAATCATGTAATATGACTTTATTTTGCTTAGACTCTAAAATGCAAACTGATGTTTATTGTCATCTTCTAAGGATCCGTTCAGTCTATTGTCTCTTTTGTTTTGTGGTGCAAACGAGCCCCCTTCAGTGTCAGTCTCCCCTGCACACATTCACACTTCTCCGGCCTGGTTATGGCTCTAAATATGCTTTTCTTTTGTCTGCATTATAATTATTAATGACTGGCTATTCACGCGGTTTCAATCCCTAATTTCTTATTTGTTTTAAGTTCTCACCTCACATTTGAAACTGTATCAAATTCCCTTCTTGAAAAAAGAAACATTTCAGTAAGCATTCCTATTTAGAAATTTTCATAAAAATAAAAGCTAATTGGCAGGTGCATCTGAGGTAGCATGTTAGCTTAGCAAGCCATCAATACATGAGAATTTGTGAAATTAAAACCATTTTTTTGCTCCAAACTTACTTTATAACGCAAGTCGAGTGTTTTAAATAACTTTCTGTGATCTGATTTGGCTTCGGATAAAAAAATCAGACAGAAAATATATTATTTTATAGTATTCTGCACAATGATAAAGTCTATATCGCTTAGCATTACATTATAAATATAATTTATTATTATGAAAATACCTGACATGGCTCGAAGAACACAGATAAATCATATATCGTTGCAATTATGTTTATTGTCTCCAAAACATCTTTATCTGCATGTCAGAGCATAGATATCCATAATAAAGGCTAGATGTCTCGTCCGCGCTGCTGGCCAATGGAGGTCGACGTCCGCACTGGCGGCCATCTTGTCACAGGCAGCTCGCTCACTCGTCACATTGTGTTTTAATGGTGCATGTACTTTTTAAATAACCAAAACTTGCTCAATTTTCAACCGATTTTCAAACGGTTTGGTTTGTTATAAACGTCAGAGATGTAGTTATGACACTGCATACTTATGAATAATAAGTGTATAAATAAATAATCATCCAGAATTATAGCCACGTTAATAACGTTTGTAAGAAACCAAACCGTTTGTAAATCCGTCAAGATTTCAACGAGATAAGAGTATTTGTGTTCGTGCTGATCACTCATCTTACATCAGGCACCACAGAGCCCGCCAGAAAGCTTGCCTGTGACAAGATGTCCGCCGGTGATGACGATAGAGACTGGGTGCTTCTCATTTCTTATTTGTGCATCCTCGTTTCCTTTCCTCGCTTCCTTTCCTCGCGTCTCAGCTCCACCCCCTGTAGGACGCGAGGGAAGGCTGCAAGGAAAAAAAATGAGGACGGAGGAATTGAATGAAAGCTTTTTTATACATTGGAATACTTGATCACTCGAGCGTCACTTCACTGCGTCATCAGCAGCGCTCAAAGGATCTGCCCTTATGTTGTTAAAGTTTGTTTATTTAAGAAATTAATAATAAATAATAATAAAGCAAGATACCTTGTTGAAATATGTGAGTTGTGTGGTTTATGTAAACTACAAAAGTAAAGTATAAATTCAAATGATTGTGACAGATGTGATGGGGGTGGAGAATTGATACGTGCGTCATGTTTAGTCGATAAAACTCTTCCGCAAAGGGTACACCTGTGTATCCTCGCTCATAGCTCCTCTGGAAGCCTCCTCACTCCTCGATCCTCGCCTCCTCGCGGAGAATTGAGATGTCCTTCAAGATGGCTGAGCTCGATCGGTTTCCGGGTCATAGGATGGAGGACGGAGGATCGAGGAGACGAGGAGGGATATTGAGAAGCACCCACTGTCACATGATATGGCTCTTCTTCATGTGTTCCATATATGGACTAAATGTGCATAGGGCGCCCTCAGGCTGCCAGTGTGTATTGAAAACACAGTACATCTGAGTATCCAGCGCTCATAATGATTACATCAGCACATTTGGGTATAAATTCAATAAATATTATTCCTCTCTATAGAAATCTGACGTAAACCTATGAGAATCTATCAATGTTTCTCCAAATCTGCACATTTGTTTGGTCAAGCGCTGTCATGACGACCTCACAGGAGTTTTTTTTCTAAATGGGAGAATTCATATTGCATTTTTTTATTACATAACTCCTGACACAAATTAGGACATAACTGTCACTATAAGTTTCTCAGAATAAAATAGTTGTCAAATACTGAAACTCGAGTCTTAAATATCTTTTTAATGATGTATAGTTTGTCAAGGTAATAAACTTGAACTATTTAAACAATGAACGATTCAGTGTGTCCTCGTGAAGGTTAACAGTTAAACACAGGTGTGTGTGGACAGATCATACTTTGGGCTAGTGTTGCAGCCAGTGTCACTGAGCAAAGAATGGATATAATTATATACCAGCAAATCCCGGAAGATAACATCATGCTGTCTGTAAAAAAGCTGGATGCTTCTACAGCAGAATAATGATCCTAAACACACGCAAAATACACAAAGGACAACCTCAAGATGTGCAAGCCGGCCTCACTGTCCTCAAGTATCATCGAAAATCTGTGGATAGACCTCAAAAGAGCAAAGCCAGAGCCCTTTAATATACAGAACTAGAAACCTTTTGCAAGGAACAAGGGGCAAAATCCTCCAGACAAAAACTCTTAGCTGGCTACAAAAGGCATTTACAAGCTGTGCTACTTGCGTTCCTAATACTGAACAATGTAGAGTGCCCAGGCTTTTTCATTTTTATTATTATGGAACTGGAAAAAAAAAATGATAGGAAAAATAACTAAAAGCATTAAACAGGGTTCGTACAGGTGCTTAAAGTACATTTTACTTTTTGAAATCTAAGTCCTGGAAAACCCTTGAGAACAACCATATTTACAAAGAGGTACTTGAAAAGTGCTTGACTTATTTAAATACAATATATATGAAATTTAATTTTTTCAAAAAAACACCAATACAATCTTTTCACGCAAAATTAACACTGCAGCCTGTCTTATAAACCTCCTTCAGACCTTTTATCGATAAGTACGCCAATATTATAATATAAAATGTTATTTATAAAACAATTATAGCCATTAGAAACTTTGTATTTAATATATATGATTAAATACGTTGTAAGTTGTATTTTGGATACCTAATGTCTGTAATTTGAGTTTTAAAAAAATCCTAAAGATATTGTTTGATAAGTGCGATCTCTGATTGTAGTCCTTGAAAACCCCAAAAAAGTAGAGCTTGAAAAGGTTCTTTTTACAGTATCTGTACGAACCCTGATTAAAGAAACGTGTCATCTTTTACTTTGTGCCTTGTGGAAATCAGGTAATCTTTTAATCACTCACTTAAAAATAACCCAACGAGCAACCCAACTATGGGTTGGTATAGCATCTTCCCAACTGTGGGTTATTTTAACCCAATGCATTGGGTTAAATACCAGTTGGGTTAAAAAAACAACCCAACATTTTTTTAGTGTGCACTTAGCTATTCACCGTAACAGATGTACTGTATATGTGTTGTTTGCTGTTTCACAGAACCAAGAGATGCTCTTGTTGTTGAATCACGACTGATTGATTAATCCTTGTTGCAGAGTTGCATCGCGTATTTTGGGGGTGGAGCAATGAAGGTAGGGGTGTGTTTGTTTGGGTGTTGATTTCAAATATCATCAGTTTCTCAGAAATCGCTAACTGCACCTTTAATAAGTCAAGCATCTTATCAGATAAAATATGTTACTATTTACTTGATAGATAGATGGATGGAAGTTTTCCAAAACAATACGAAATCAACTTGAATACAAAGAGCACATTTCTAAGAGCTTTTCTTTTTTTTTTTTTTTTTTTAATATGTTGTTTCTGGTCCCCATTGACTTCCATAGTATTTGTTTTCCATACTATGGGTTCATCAGCTCTCTGGTTACCAACAACATTCTTCAAAATATCTTCTTTTGTGTTCAGCAGAAGGAAGAAACTCGTACAGGTTTAGAAGAACTTGAGGGCGAGTAAATGATGACTGAATTTTTTGACAAAAATAAATGAATGGTGACAGAAATCTTTGGGTGAACTATTGCTTTAAAGGTACCATATGTAACATTTTTTTTTAATAAAATATCCAAAAAATCACTTGCACAGTGTGATATATTTCCTGCAGTTGTGTACTTACAATATCCCAAAAGTCTCCAAAGATTTTTTAGTTCAGAGAAATTCCAATGTTAAATAAGTGGCCGTCCCGGGAAAAAATGTCGCCTGTCAATGACGCAATCTTGCGCTATCCTCGGTTTCCGTTCATACTGCCATAGCCATGACATAACCATGGGATCAATATCAGCGTGGCGTTTTTGAGATGCCGAGAGCTAGCGTCCGCGACTAACTTGGACTCGCCAGAGCCTCACGAGTCACGACTTGACAGCTTTATTAGACAGGTGAGCAAATGTACATAAAACAAATCAATGTTATATAACGTTAGCTCAACATGATGAAATGTTAGAATATGGTCAGTGTGTTTATTCTAATGTTGATCTAGCTTACTGCTAGCAAACTAACTAACACGTAGTATAACGTTATAACTTTCAACACACATTTAAATGCCGTTTAGTGTGATAGTGTAACGTTAGACCAAGTGAAGCAGCGCTGCGTTACCTCACAAGTTTAATTCGTCTAATAAACTGACCTGTGTGAGTAATCCAGCACTTGCGGGTAGTTCGGTAGAATTAAATGTCCTTATTCCTTTACATCCGCGGGACTCGCGTGTGATATCGTGTCCGGTTACTTAACTGTAACCTTGTTCCCTGAAAAAGCGGAACGAGATGCTGCGCTGCTTAGCGCATTGGGAACGTCTTTAATCGTGACCTGCTGTGAATATAGTGTGTAAACACGTCGATAGAATCGACCCGGAGGTAATATAGCCTCGGTCGGTGACGTCATCGGCGCGCACCCGCGACACGAGGCTATAAATAGATGAGCCGCAGGTGCATAGTCAGGATATTTTGTCTGAAGAGCAGTCCTGGAACATCATCAGCACGGCAATGCAGCGCAGCATCTCGTTCCGCTTTTTCAGGGAACAAGGTTACAGTTAAGTAACCGGACACGTTCCCTTTCAAAAGCTACAATCGATGCTGCGCTGCTTAGCGCATTGGGAACGAGAATACCCACCCCGCCGTGCTTGAAGGTGTCTGGACTCCTTACGGTTGTGTAGGTGTGCTCACAAGAACGCAAGAAAGCCCTAGACATTAGCTTGTGATGTCGACTGAAGGACGTGAGAGCCCGGAGTGGCATGAACATCCAAACTATAAAATCTTATGAATGTGTGCGGAGAGGACCAGCCTGCCGCACCACAAACATTTTCGTAAGGGGACACCACTTGCCAAAGCAGTAGAGGAGGCAACCCCTCTGGTGGAGTGAGCCCTCAGACCCGTTGGCGAAGCTTGGCCACGCGCCTCATAGGCAAGAGCAATAGCATCCCTGACCCAATGTGACATGGTCTGATTGGTGGCGGCAGCACCCCTGCTGCTGCCCCCATTACAAACTAACAGTTGCTCTGATTTATGCCACTGGCTGGTGCGGTGGACGTAAGTCTGAAGAGCACGGACTGGACACAGTCTGTGAGATCTCTCCTGCTCCGCCTTGTGAACGGCGGAGGGCAGAAAGCCTCAAGAGTGACCGGATGTACAGCCGAGAAAGATACCTTAGGCAGGTAATCAGGGTGAGGATGCAAAATCACTTTCACCATTCCTGGGGCAAAGTCTAAGCAGGATGGCGATATTGACAGAGCCTGCATGTCCCCGATTCTTTTAAGAGAGATCTAGCCATAAGAAAAAAACATCTTTAGGGTCAGGAGCTTATAAAACGCTGACTCTAGAGGTTCAAAGGGGGTCTCAACCAGACCCTCAGGGACTATTGCTAAGTCCCATGAAGGGATTTTGGTTCTGACGGGAGGCCTTAGTCGTCTGGCCTCCTGAATGAAGCGAGCGAGCCGAGGATGTCTCCCGAGTGGCACCTCGTCAACCAAGGCGTGGCAAGCCGAAAGAGCGGCCACATAAACCTTGAGAGTGGAAGGGCATGTGCCTGTTAATAATTTTTCCTGCAGGAAATCCAGAACTGAAGCAATCTGGCAGTTGACCGGATCTGCATTATGTACAACACACCACCTTTGGACACAAAGACACCCCATTTGATGGCATAACTCTTTCTAGTGGAGGAAGCCCTAGCACTTAGAATGGTCTGAATAACGTCAGGCGAAAGCTCAGTGTCCCTCAGTTGGTACCCATCAGGGGCCAAACATGAAGGTTCCACAGGTCGTGCCTGGGATGGAATATCGTGCCCTCCGCCTGGGACAGGAGGTCCCTCCTCTTCGGAATCGCCCATGGCGAGCCGTCGAGGAGAGATATCTCAGAGAACCATATTCTGTTCAGCCAACGCGGAGCTATCAGTAAGAGGCAAGATCCTTGTTGGCGAACTCTGGCTAGAACTCCCGGGAGCAGAGCCACTGGAACAGACGCATACAGGTGCATACATGTGCGCCATAGCATCCAGACCCAGGGGGGGCTGGGTGACTCCGAGAGAAGTAGAGGGGACATTGCGCTGTCTGCTAGGAGGCGAAGAGGTCCACCTCTGCTCCGTAAAATCTGGTCCAGATCTGTTTTACTACATCTGGGTGGAGTTTCCATTCCCCCGTGTGTAATTTCTGTCTGGACAGCAAATCCGCTCCCACATACAGATGCCCTGGAATGTACACTACCCTGAGTGACAGGAACTTCTCCTGGGCCCAGAGAAAATCTGCCTCGGTATTCTGTTCGGATTGCGTGAGTGCAGACCTCCCTGGTGATTATGTAAGAGACTGCCGCTGTGTTGTCCCCCCACACTAGGACAGCCTCTCAAACGAGGGAGAAAGTATTTCGGGGCCAGAAATACATATTTCATCAACTTGAGACAATTGTTTTGCAAGTCAAGATGATGCCTCCCCAGATCCCCTGGGCTGGACGACCACTTAAGGCCGCTACCCAGCCCGACAGGGAGGCGTCTGTCGTTAGCATTCTGCGACGGCAAGACGCACCAAGAGTGGGACCCAAGGTGAGGAACCGGGGTCTGAACCACGTAGAAAGGGAACAAAGCCACAGCGTGTAACCCTTACCATAAACATGGATTTTAGAAAGTACACGAAGCGTTCAGCGCATGACCTACCATAAACATGGATTTTTAGAAAGGACACGAAGCACTCAGCGCGTGTTCTTGCCTTTATTTGCCCTTGGGGATTGTATAGTGATTTTGAGCCACAACTGAAGTGGTCTCATTTGCAAAAAGCCCAGAGGAATCCCTGTGGACGCAGCTGCCATGAGACCTATGTAATGTCCTGACCTAGCCAGATGTTGCTTTAGGGTGTTAAAATGGTCTTGACAAAAGCGGGGGACAGTTGTGCCCCCGATGGTGACAAAGTCCCATTTAGCCCCCAAGCATGTTACCCGGGGAGGAGAGTGAACGCTTTCCTTGGCGTTGCAACTCAGCCCCATATAGAGCAGATGAGCGAGGATCGATCTAGATGTAGAAGCGCAAGCTCTTGAGACTGGGCCAATCGTCTATGTAACATGGCTAGGTCGAATGGAAGGAGCCGGAATTGGTAAGCTTCACCCCCCAAAGCAAACATCAGGAACTTCCAGTGTTGTGGCAATATTTCCATAATGAAAATTTTCGTCTTTTAAGATCAACCGTGAAGATCCAAACGCGATGTTGAATTTACAACACAATCTTCTTGATAGTTAGCATCTTGAACTTGAGTGTTCTAACGGAACGGTTCAAGCCTCAAAGATCTAAAAACGGACGCAGTCCCCCATCTTAGTGACAGCAGATGCGCCTATTCCTGTTCCATGGTAGTGGAAACCACACCGTTAAAACGAGGAGGGCAACATTCCTTTTTACTGTCTTCAGGACACAAAAAGAGATACCCAGCAGTAGCTTTTCACGCTGCCAAAGTCTCTTTAATACTTCCTGTTAGGGGAATGTTAAATGTTCTATGTCCTGGGCGATAACAGGAAACAGAAGAACATTCAACCTTTCGCTGGAAACCGCTGCCCCCCGAATCACCAGAGGTGGCAAGGATGTTACAGTGGTTTCGAAAGGGCTGCTGAGCGCGACGAGCCGGTCCCCAGTCTTTACGAGGGGGAACACAACTCGCCATGCTCTGTTTTGAGGCCCTTTTTTTTTTTTTTTTTTTTTTTTTTTTTACAGATCAGCTTGATATGTCTGCAACACTGCCATAGTGTGCAAAGAAGCACCAGCCTGATCCCCACCACTGGCGCATCATCATGAACCACATGCCCCTGCACCCACAATAGTCTAATAAATTGACGTCGAGGGCACAAAGATGCACGAAGAATAAGGTTTTCCCCATGCACGAGTTAACGTCATGGAGATCCTCAAGGAGGGCAGTTTAGCTGAAATCTGGCCACAGCACGAGTCACCCACTCGAGTAACCTCTCACACGCTTTATCATAACGAGAGAAGTGCTCGGAGGCGGTACTCTCAAAGTCCATCATTTTATATATGGCTTTTTCAGTATTTAATTCCTCAAAATTAAATGTGACCAAAGAACAACCAGACAATATATTAATACAAGCATCTGATATATTGCATTGAATATCTGATTTCTCATAATTATCATTTAATTAATTAGCAATAGATACAGCCAAATATCAATCAGACAAGCAAACATGGTCTGAATGACAGGCTGTTTAAATTTTTTCATAAGATCAGCCTAGTATGCCTGTAACACAGCCATGGTGTACAGCGCAGTACCAGCCTGACCCGCTGAAAATGCATATGCATGTGATAATGCCATCCCAGGGAAGAGAAAGCCCGCGAGCGTCTCTCTGATCTGAGGCAGCATCATATAATCGCGTGCCTTCGCACCCGCGATAGTCGAATTGGTCGACGTCAAGGGCACAAAGACACGTGTGCATACATATATTATACATTTATAGCAATCTTTATTTATAAACTTTGAGTGTTTCATGGGACTCTTTTTGCTGTGATCAGTGTAGTCTGGCCACTGCACGAACGATCGCCCCGAGCAGTTCTCCTTTATCATCGCGGGAGGAACGCTCGGAGGCGATGAACTCACGAGATTCAGTGTCCTCTGCCCGAGCCGAAGAAGCGCCGACTCGCACGCTTCGGTAGTCAGGCAAAAGGACATCGCGATCTTGAGAGAGAGCGAGCGAAAAGGACGCACCCGTCTCTCGCGCCTCAGCCAGATCGACACGCGAGCCCCACAATCGCATTGCGGGCGCTACCCCCTTTGAAATAAGCAAAGCGAACGCGAAGCACTTTAACTGTGAACATTCCACTGTGCTCGCAATCACCATGCTCAAACGCAAGGGCTGCATGCTCTTTCCCCAAACAAACAAAGCAGTAAGTGTGTATCCAGTTCTGACATAGGACGAGAACATAGACACAGCGCTTACTCTGTTGACTCATTTCTCTTTCTCTTTTTAGTTCTTCTAAAGTCTTTTTAGATCGTTGAGAGATGAGAAAGAGAAAATCTGCACACTGCCAGTGATAAACTAAATAACTCCTAACAAAGATCTGTAGTAGATAGAGAGGAGATAAATGCTTGCACACCAACACAGAAAGGTCTCTGAAGACAAAAAGACCTGACGATGCACCTGCGGCTCATCTATTTATAGCCTCGTGTCGCGGGTGCGCGCCGATGACGTCACCGACCGAGGCTATATTACCTCCGGGTCGATTCTATCGACGTGTTTACACACTATATTCACAGCAGGTCATGATTAAAGGCGTTCCCAATGCGCTAAGCAGCGCAGCATCGATTGTAGCTTTTGAAAGGGAACTGTCATTATTAGATCCATCAGCTTGACAGCAAGTCCCATCATTTAGCTCATCACTGCGTCGTAAACCTACGCCTTTGTTATTGTTGGAAACTGCGCCCTCTAGTGGCGAAAAAGACCTACATATTGTGCCTTTAAAAGAGAGATAACTTAACTTCACCTGCAGTTAATGCACAAGTGTTGTTCTTCAATGAAAAGAGCCCACTAAATGTCAAGTACAAACATCAGAATGATACTGACGTAAATCCACACACACGTAAAATGACGTTTGAGGAAGTCCATTAGTGTGTGATGAGCCGGCGTCCATAAAACAATCATATTCAGGTGGACTACAGATGTAGCAATATTTACTCTGGTGTTGTTTACGACTTTCAAATATGTTTCAATCACTTGTGAAGTCGTCATGCCATTTTTTAATTTTTTAATTTTTTACAATGAATATTGTTTCAAAGCAACTTTTCAGAAAACTATCCTCAGGTGCCTTCAGTGAGCAAGCCGAAAGCAACGGTGGCAGTCAGTAAATATAGAAAACCTGAGAGGAGCAAGGCACACATTACAATAAATGTCAAATATATACTGGTGAAACTCGAAAAAATAGAATATCGTGCAAATTCAACTTAAAAGGTGTAACTAATATATTATATAGACTCATTACATGCAAAGTGAGACATTTCAAGCCTTTATTTGTTATAATTTTGATGATTATGGCTTACAGCTTATGAAAACCCCAAATTCAAAACTAGAATATTATGAAAAGGTTTTCATAAGCTGTAAGCCATAATCATCAAGATTATAACAAATAAAGGCTTGAAATATCTCATGTTGCATGTAATGAGTCTATGTAATATATTAGTTTCACCTTTTAAGTTGAATTATTGAAATAAATGAACTTTTGCACGATATTCTAATTTTTCGAGTTTAATGTCACGTGTTAACTGTGGAAAAAAAGGATTTTAAACTTGTAAGGATAATGTTTAAACAGTAAGGATAATATAAGCTCTGGCCGGTATAGACTCGTGTTAGATTGCTATGTAAACACAGTTCATGTTGCTACAACTATTTCTGTGTATTTATTTATCCCAGAGCAGGTGGGTCATATTCTTGACTGGTGACGTGTGTGTAATGCACACTAAAGGGTGGCCATAGTTATGTTCCAATACAGAGGTCTACTGGACGTCACAGCTGTTCATAACAGGACCGGTTTTGCTTTTTATTAAGGTGCTCGTGTGTGTTTAGCACGCATGTTCTGGATGGTTATAGGGCATTACTTGACGCAAGTGTAATAGTGATCCTAGCAAACCTTGAAAATAATTTCATACTGTATGAAACCGTCAATCATGATGGAGCTATTTCAATAATATATAATACTATACATAATAAAGAGATGCCCAAACCAGGGCCTATCCTGACCTTAGATTTGGTCCACTATGCCAGAAAAGGAAAAATATAGCCCAGGAAAAAAGAAAAAGAAAAAAATATAGCCCAGGAAAAAATAAAAAGGAAAAATATAGCCCAGGAAAAAATAAAAAGGAAAAATATAGCCCAGGAAAAAATTAAAAGGAAAAATATAGCCCAGGAAAAAATAAAAAGGAAAAATATAGCCCAGGAAAAAATAAAAAGGAAAAATATAGCCCAGGAAAAAATGAAAAGGAAAAATTATAGCCCAGGAAAAAATAAAAAGGAAAAATTATAGCCCAGGAAAAAATAAAAAGGAAAAATATAGCCCAGGAAAAAATAAAAAGGAAAAATTATAGCCCAGGAAAAAATAAAAAGGAAAAATATAGCCCAGGAAAAAATAAAAAGGAAAAATTATAGCCCAGGAAAAAATAAAAAAGGAAAAATTATAGCCCAGGGAAAAATAAAAAGGAAAAATATAGCCCAGGAAAAAATAAAAGGAAAAATATAGCCCGCAGAAAAAAAATTAAATAAAAAATATAGCCCATCGCAGCAATTACTGTAATATGCACAATATTGTCATTGTGGCCACTTCTAAATACTGTAAATATTTCTAGATAATTTAATCGTTTTTATTTCTCTGAACTTACAGTGATTTAATCGAGTAAAGATTCAGAACAAGTTCATTTTTGTCTCCATGCAGTTGCAATTTATGTGGGAATATTTAGAGAATATACACTGTACTGTAACTTTCCTTTTGTTTATTATGTGTTATGTAAGAGATGTGCAATCAGCACCAAAATAAAAACCTGACAGGGTGCAACAATATTACAGTAATATTAATACTGAAGTTCTTTGATAACTTTTTTCAACGCAATCAATGAATTAGTGCATTGAAACATCCAATACAATTAAGCAATTCTTTTACATCCTTGCTTAATTGTATTAAATGTGCACTAAAGAGACTTTTTTTATGAGTACACTTTTACTTTAAAGGGCATTTCAACCCATTATGTATTTTAATAATCTTTTGTCATGCTCTAAAGAAGTAGCCTACACTTATTTTGACGTTTTGACTAAATGCACATGTAAAGTATAGCCTACTTGATTTTACTTTGACTGTAGCTTTTACAAAACTGCAACTTCATCATTTGCAACTTCAAGCATTTTAGTTTACCATAAATGCTTGTCAGTACATTCAGTAAACTTTAACCATATTTCAAAGATAATAGAATTATGAAATTACATATAAATATGCACTTAAGTCTTACTTTAAAAAAAAACACTCAGAAACACTCTTAATTACATTTAATATATATATTTAAACCATAATACTTTTTTAATTAATTGCACAAAAAAAAACATACAATTAGTTGTCCGAAAACATTTCATTCAGTTCGCACTCAAGTATATTCTTTCCATAATAAGTGCTCTTTTTAAAAGTATGCTAAATGTACTTCTTTCTCACGGGGGCAGTTATGTCTTTAATAACAGATGTGTGAATATTAATATTAAACTAATGCTGTTGACACTGTAAAAGACACTGAATCCCATGCGGTCTCTGGGAAATCTTCTCCTTGCATTCCAGAAAACACATGCTCCGAATTTCTTAGTGTGTGTGTGTGTGTGTGTGTGTTGTGTTGCCCCTGAGCTATAAATAACCTGCACCGCAGAGAGAGAGACAAATCAGGACAAACGAAGAGGGAAATGTGCTAGGAAATAAGAAACATGTCTAGAAAGCCAGATTTAAAGAATTAAAACCGGAAGAAATGCTGGATGATGACATCACTGTTTTCTCCAGATCTGCTTTATTGCCGCATTGAACTCATTACCTGATGAACTTTACACAGATATTCAACCAAACTGAAACAACACTGAACTGATTTCAACTAAACAATGACTGTTTACTAGTGTCTTTTTGCAGCTGCTTTACAGCAGAATTGCATCTCTGAATCATTATTTTCCGGTTATCACTGTGAAGCTGCTTTGAAACAATCTATATTGTATAAAGCGCTGTATAAGTAAAGGTGACTTGACTTGATAAGAGCAGGTGCTACAGATAAACACCTCAAACCCCACGGTTAAAGGCTAAACTGATGATATTCTCAACAGTCAATTGCATGAAAAATAGAGAGAGCCAGCATCATTCACTTTCCTCTGTGAGGTTCAAGAGATCATTATGAATAATAATGCTAAATAAAATGTTTTTCCACGCTTTAATCAGCTCCTAGTTTAAATTAGCTGTCGAATGTGTGACAATGCAGCGACAAAAACAAAGCATGACTCCGCTGAAGGTTTTGTGTAAAAACAAACTCGGTCAGGATTATGTTTTCAGTTTTTAGTGTTTTAAGCCCTTGTTTTAAACCACAAAACTGTAATAATGCTTCGGACAGCTCAAAAACCCAGCTTAACTAGCATTAATATGTTATTCCGGGCTGGTTTATGCTGATATAGTGCTGGTCTAGTCATCTGAAATTTTAAATTAAGTAAAGTCAAAACTGCTTTATTACAGAGACAAAACAATAAACATCAGTAGTATGTAAATTCAACTTTGTACAGTACATATCTTCTGTTACATCAAGTTCAAAATTGAAAGATGCTGTTTTTTAAGGACTTTTGAGAATAATGTTATACATTTAGTAAAAGAAATGAATGGGTAAAAAGCCCATAGTAAAAAGAATATCATTGCAGTCAGGAGTGTGATATATTGTAGACAATAGTGAGAGCATGCACTTTCAACAGCTGGAAGAGAAATGATTTAACCAAAGTCAATGGCCAAGTGCTAACTTAAAGGAAACACTAATTACCATAATGAGGACAACAGACGCACGGCTTGCTAGATCATCCCAGCGTCCAAATACCAGCATATTCTCTATATATCGTGGCCTGATCCTCTGGCTGTGTTTTACACACTGTCAAAGCCCAGACAAAAAATTTGGTGACGTCACTTTGTAGAGAAAACTACGCGCCTGCGCACATTCATATTCAAACGTGCATACCTATAGACATTATATCCATACCTATAGACATTATATCCATACCTATAGACATTATATCCATACCTATAGACATTATATCCATACCTATAGACATTATATCCATACCTATAGACATTATATCCATACCTATAGACATTATATCCATACCTATAGACATTATATGCATACCTATAGACTAAACACATTATATGCATGTGCACGCTGTCACAGTTTTCACAGATTCACATTTTTGACGTTTACACAGAGATGATAACGTTTTTCAAAGATTTTCAACACTTGCATTTGCGTTCTCGAACCAACGAACACTGCTGTCGTGAAAATGAACGGCCAGAACACATTAAAAGTTTTCTGTTTTCAGTTAAAGCCGTGTCGTGTTAGCGGACTCTAAGTTAATAACTAATGACCTTTGCAACGGAAGCTAATCAATCAAAACTAACTTTAGCTGGACAATAGCTTTATTCGAGAGCTGCTGTAAAGCCAATAAATCTCTGTTACTTTAATTTCCTATTATCACTGTAAAGCTGCTTTGAAACAATCTGTATTAAAAGCGCTTTTTAAATGACAGTGACTTGACTTGACTGACACTTGTCTTTAGTTTGCCGTTCCTGCACAGAGGGAAACCCTGCCATTTCTTTTTGAGCAATCACAGCATCTGCAGACATTTCCGTTATTATTACTTCCCTCCTCTCTTTAGCTTAAACAAAATCACAATTCAAACATGGACAATTGTTTCTGAGTAACCCCTGCAGTATTACTGTGAGTTTCCTTGTATTGTGCTGGTTCTGGGAGAGACTGAACGCTGAAGTCGTGTCTGCGCTCCCGAGGGTTCCCGCTTCACAATGGAGAGTAACAGAAGAAAGCCAGGAAGAGGAAAGGCCTCGCTAGAAGAACCTGTCGTCTGAGCAAACAGGTGTCATGTGTGTGTTCATGCAAACCACACACACACACACACACATGCACATCTGTTCAGTTCTCAAACTAGATGTTCTGATGTACATGTGTGTGAGTTTGCCCATGTGAAGCCTTGAAAGGGTCGTGAAAAACAGGTCGGTAACACTTTAAAGTAAGGTTCATTTATTAAACATTAGTTAATGTATTAACTAATATGAACAGACCATGAGCAATCCATTTGTTACTGTATTTGTAAATCTTTGTTAAAGTTAGTTAATAAAAATACAGCTGTTCATTGTTTGTTCATGTAAGTTCACGGTGCATTAACTGATGTTAGATTTTAAATAAAGTATTAATAAATGTTGAAATTAACATTAACAAAGATTAATAAATGCTGTATACGTTCATTATTAGTTCATGTTAACTAACGAACCTTATTGTAAAGTGCATTTTAAACTGAAGTAATTCTACAAGATTGTATTCCTCCATCAGGTGTGATGCATTGGGGAGTTTCACTGGTAATTTAGCCTGAAGCAGAATATGGTTTTGTGATGTGAAAGACGGGTATAATCAGATTGTTGAATTGTGAAAAGTTGTGAAAAAAGACCCACTCACTGAAAAGGACAACAAAATAAATATGCTTATATAAATACGACACAGCTTTACTGAGAAAAGGCACCCGTTTTAATCACAGATGACCTTCTTCTGTGCCTAAAGGTCATGTTGTGACATTTACCGTTCTTCAGTAAAGCTGTGTTTTTATCTCACAGTTGCCTTTTCACCTTTATAGTGTTTGTTTTCAACTTTTTGCCTATTTGGATTATCGTGGGTGATGCGTCGCATCTTAGGGCTACTTTTTTTTAGGCAAGTTGAGTTTTTGGAGTTTTCATCTAGTTATATGATATGTGACAGACATAAACACAAGTGTCATTTACTAAAATATATATATATATATATAGCAACCACATTGTGTTCTCGATCATGGGCAGTGGGCACTGTGTGCGCGTTTGTGATGATGCAAGATGAATGGAAATACATGAATAGAATAAAGTGATGATGAATCCAGGAGCGATGAACAATCATACATGGATTCAGAGCAAAGTTAATGTGGCCAGTGTTAAAACCTTTAAAAAGTAAAGGTGGAGTCATATTTACCGTTGTTCAAAAATTTTCACAGTCAAAATCGACTCATTTCAATAGGATTCCACGGGATCCGTAATTTCACTTTAGGGCGAAAGTTTTCCAGACACAGATTACACATCAGGTTTGAGTTGGTCACACAAATGTGCCGTTTGTGTGAGCTGTGCTTCATATATTTACACTTCATCACACTATTGACAATGGACCTTTTTTGTCCAGTTTCACTGAATTATTTTTTACACAAAGTATATTAATAATAATTTGGAAATTATTATTATTTGACTCTTTCCCCACCAAACACTGTTATTTGTGAGAAAACGCTTTCCCGCCATTGATGGAATTTTACGGGTTTCCGTGTTGTCACTGTTATACGGTAGGGGGCGCTATTACAGATCTTCTGAAAGATTACTGAATCTCCTGATCATAACACACACGAAGAAGATGCAAAAACAAGCGTTCTCATAATCATATGCATATGTAAAACAATGCGATCATCAACATTTAACAGAATATAAATCAAATGCCTAATGTTACTGAATGAAATGTCGACGAGCTACGGGACTGTGAAGCTTTAGAGGTGTTGATGGACTCGATCTTCTCCATCTGTGATTCGATCATCGTTCTGAATCCGATCCCAAAAAAAGGGATTTTCTCAGCTTTTTGCTCAAAATGTTGCTTTTTTATGAAACTTACCCATGTTCAAGAGTTGATGATAAAAAAAAAAGGAATGCATGAAGCTTTTTTTTTTTTTTTTTTTTTATTATACATTGCATGTTCAGATATTCATACAACAAAATATTCTGGGGTCC